>RJVU01053643.1:6267087-6289048 GCA_003731715.1 Anabarilius grahami | reverse complement strand
TTCACTAGTAATCCAAAATGAATATTCGAAGCTTCGGAAGGAGGGGGCTTAACATATTCTTCTCTCTAATAAAGCCAGTGTAACGAGTAGAAATATGGTGTGGCCTCTTTAAGAGCTGCGCGCTCCCTGTCGAACTGTTGATCTGCATTGTATGTGCGACTCGCGCACTGCATGTATGCGGGTTATTTCTGTTTTTCTGTTGCTCATTTAAAGTTATATCATTTTTAAGTAACGCTGTGGAGGGCATAACATTTGCAACGGACAGTTACACGAGTTTCATGGGGAATAAAGCGCCAGTTGTGAAATGTCAGTCTCCTTTGAAAGTCTGTCTGATATCAATAAGTCAAGCTAAGTGAGCTATCCCTATTTGCTCCGTACACATCGCGTTACAGCAGGAATCTCTGTGTCTGTCTGTTTTTATTTTGATTGTCGAGAACCATTCATCCAATCGACTTCATACGTGGCAGGTGTGTTGCTGCGAACCCGAGGGAGTGCAGTGTCACATTTGGCGCAATATGGACACGAGACGCGTTCAGAAAAAATAAACTTTTAATAAACTAGCTGAAAGCAGCGCGCCTCACTCGGGCAGGGCTTATATGCTCCGAGAACAGACACTAGTGATACAAAACACAGGTCTTTTAAGAGCAATACTTTTAATAAGGTAGCCTAACATTTTTCTGACAAACAAATCACTCCCAAATCAGAAATGAGCAGCACCGTAATTACTGACACAGTAAAGGGTAGGCTATTTAAATAAAAGAATGAGAAATAAATTAACGAACTGTAATAAATAATGAACACGCCGTCCCAGTAAAATCTCACGTTTGAGTTTTAACAAGCTCTTATATTTTGCAGTAGATTCATTTAGATTGATAATGGGTAAAAAGGCTAATACATTTTGTTTCTATTATTCTATTTTCCACAATGTCAAAGCAACGCAGCTTAACCCAAAATACAACCTCATGCAGTTGTGCGCTTCAGACAGAGAATACCCCAGTTGCAGGGAACACATTGGTAGGCTCAGAAAACAAATATATTTAAGTATAACAAGGTTGGGTTTCTTCAACTGTCCATCCTATTAAAAATGGCTAGACTATATAAGATAATTGTAAAAAAGAGTATTGTATTTCGCCAGATTTTATAGTGTAAACATTCAAACGCTAATGAGAATCGTTTCGTCAGGGCGTGCCAGGTGTGTGAAAAAACAAAAAACAAATATTCGAATCCCAAAATTGAAAATCGGATACCAACCCACCGAACGAATATTTGGGTCCAGCCCTAGTCTGAAGTTAAATTGCACATGGTCTTCAACACTGGCCAGCTGTGTCTCAGAAGAAATATCTTTACCATGTATTGTTTTTGTGAAAAGCCATATGTGCGGTTGTGCTGGTGTGTGTTTGACAAACACTAAGGAATGCTTTAACAAACCTGCTAAATTCTGTAAATGCCTGTGCCGGGTCTTGTGCGGTTGGGGTTCCTGCCTCAGTAGAGATGCATGATATGGTGTTTAAGTGCACTGACGTCTGTGCGTGTCGAGTTTTTCATCCTCTAGTTCTTCCTAGTTTTTAAAGCACTTATTTTGTGATAACTAGGTCTAATCTGGCACATTTGCTTTTTGTTTGTTTTGGCTTATTTCCAACTATTCTCAGTTGGTCTCTTGATTTTTTTTTTTCTTCCAGTTAAAGGCTCCAGGCCAGGAAAGAACGTACAGCTGACAGAGAGCGAAATCCGTGGCCTCTGTCTCAAATCTCGGGAAATTTTCCTCAGCCAGCCCATCCTGCTGGAGCTGGAAGCACCTCTCAAGATCTGTGGTATGTTTGTCTTTTATAATTCCCACAATCATGGAAAACCTTAAAAGGACTTTAGAACTTAATTAGTAGAAATTATTACACTGACCGTACATTTATTTTTTTTGTTGCCTGTGCAGGTGATGTTCATGGTCAGTACTATGACCTTCTTCGTCTCTTTGAGTATGGGGGCTTTCCTCCTGAGAGCAACTACTTGTTCCTGGGGGACTATGTGGATCGAGGGAAACAGTCTCTAGAGACCATCTGCCTCCTGTTGGCCTACAAAGTCAAATATCCTGAAAACTTCTTCCTTCTGCGTGGCAACCACGAGTGCGCCTCTATCAACCGTATATATGGCTTCTATGATGAGTGTAGGTATCAGTATAAATTCTGAATTTGATCTTTTACAACTACATTAACACTTATGACAACTTTTGCATATACACAGTTTATGGTTTTGAATGCTCAAAAGCTATTTTTTTCCCTATCCTGTCAGGTAAGCGACGGTATAACATTAAGCTGTGGAAGACCTTCACAGACTGTTTCAATTGTTTACCTGTGGCTGCCATTGTAGACGAGAAGATCTTCTGTTGCCATGGAGGTGAGTTTAGGCAGAGGTCTTCTGTCCCCATGGCAATTTTAATGTTCTGTCATAACTCCTGTATTGACTTTGCAATTTCCCTGGAGAAGTTCAAATATAGCTGTTTATAGCCATATCACTGGGAGACCATAAAGATTGGTTTATTTGATTGGTATGAAACTCAGGGACACACCAGGGGACTAACTAGAGTCCTCAAAAACAGACAGAGTTTAGTGTACACATCATGCAGTGTGGTTTGCAAATGATGTGAGTAATCTGACGTGGGAGTAATCTTCCCTGGAAATGAACCATAATTGATTGTTTATTTAATTATTTATTTTGGTGACGGTCATCTTATCCTCAAAATAATTGCTGTGCTTAAAAATGAAATGCAATAAAAACTGAACTGTTGTAAACAAAGACCCAGTTGTAGTGCTCATATAAACATGTTGTTTTTGCTTACGAGCTTAAACTTAAGGGCTTCGCTAGACCCATCAACAGATTGATGTCATGAATGCATATGTGGGAGAAATGGCACAAACAACCAGCATTTCCTGCACTGCTAATCTACCACCACCAAAGAAAAAAATACATAATTTTGTAAGCGTGCAGTCTGAATTGAATTCTGTTGAGTTGTCATTACTGACTGCGCTCAAAATAATACAGGAAATGCAGCTTGACTAGTGTAGTTTGATTCACAAAGTTGGTTCTTTAAATGAATCTCATTAAGACTTATTGGTTTGAATTAGTCTGATTCCTTCAGTGAGTGAACTCATTAAATCCTGAATTAATCCTGAATCGTGGTTACTAAATTAACATTTGACTTATTAAATCGCAAACCTTTACTATTAGTCATGTCTTGTATTGAAAGCAAGAAAAATTAATAGTATTTTATATATAAATTTTATAAAAATTTTTTTTCATTATAATACATTAAGTTGTTGCCTTATTTAAATTTGGCTCACCAATCTGTATTGATGAAGGATTCTGTCATTATTTCATCATTTCTTTATCTTGCTTGTAAAGAACTTTTGTTTAAAAAATGTTGTCATTTCTTGTGCTTGTTTTGCAGCTTTTTTTTTTTTTAAAGAAAAAGTTGCTCCCTAAAAATGCACTGTGAAACATAATGAATTGTTTTCTGCTCCAGGCCTCTCTCCAGACCTGCAGTCAATGGAGCAGGTGCGGCGCGTCATGCGGCCCACGGATGTTCCTGACCAGGGGCTGCTTTGTGACCTGCTTTGGGCTGACCCAGACAAAGATGTGCTGGGTTGGGGAGAGAATGACCGTGGTGTGTCCTTCACCTTTGGTGCAGATGTGGTGGCCAAATTCCTTCACAAACATGACATGGACCTAATATGCAGGGCACATCAGGTTAGTATATGCTATGCTGTGGTAGGAATGCTTTAAAGGTGCAATATGTAGAATTTTCTGTCCACTAGAGGCCTATTCAAAACAAAGACGTAGCTTGATGACGCCAAGTTTGAGCGCGGAATCTTGGGACATGTGGTCTTCACCTCACAGCCGGGTGAAAAGAATCGGGATAGGACTCGGGAAGAAATCATGTTCATGGGTGCGATTTATTAACGTTACTGTAGTATGAAGCAGAGCAGGACCGAGTGTCGTGGGAGCTGAACGAGGCCGCTGGAGCGATTGCGGAACTTTTATTATGACACAGTCGCCGGCACTGCTTCCACTTTTCCTGTGTTACCCGAGTATGAGGTAACACAGCGCTGTTTATCATATTGGATACATTTGACTGTTGAAAATATTATAACGTTACTCTGTGCGTTCGCTCGGTGGCTGTTATGAGACACTTGTTGCACACTGCAGTAAGATAGATCGATTTTAGAATATATTAAATGCTGGATGCCTTGTTGATAAATGGCATGCAATTCATTTTAAAATATATTGTATGATTCTGTATTACTGTTACTAAAAATAAAGCTGCGTCTGATTATGCTATGTTAGCTACTTCACAAAATAGTGTTTTTCTCTGAGGCATGGTAAATCATGGTACTCGCAAAAAATCAAGAAAATTAGATTTAAGCAATAAGACTAAACATGTTGAGCTATATAACAATAATAAGTTTTCTGTCTATAAATATATCAAAACAGTTGTTCTCTTGTCTATTGAAACATGTAATACATTAAAGCATCTTTGGTGTTTTCATGGTTTCTACAAAATTAAACCGGAAACCGAGGGTAACGCGGGTATGACGCGATTGACAGACTCCTCCTCACACGTCCCGCAGCCTTGGTTAAAATTGCAATTTTCTCAAGATTTACAAATAGTTGAAAACATTTGGGATATTGTAAGTACTCAAGTGAATAAAAAATATAACACTGGCCTAGTGGTTTTTGGAAATTTTACTGCAAAATTCTTACATATTGCACCTTTAACAAAGTATTGCAAAATTAATAGACTCCACAAAATGTGACGTTATCTTTTTGTGCAGGTGGTGGAGGACGGTTATGAGTTTTTCGCGAAGAGACAGTTAGTCACCCTGTTCTCCGCTCCGAACTACTGTGGCGAGTTTGATAACGCAGGGGCCATGATGAGTGTGGATGAGACACTCATGTGTTCCTTCCAGGTAAGAGATGAGCTGTTATTTTCCTCCCTGGCTCTTGCCTATACTTGATTACAAGGCTTTCAAGTTCCTCTGCAAATACATAAAGTATACTTTGATGGTGTAGCCAACTTCCTCTGTAGATTTGCATTAGATCATGCATTTACAGTGATTCCGTTGTTCTGTTCCAAAACCTAGTGCGCTGCCTGCAGATGCTTTTTAAGACATCATGTGCACACTCTCAGCACAAAGCCAAAAAAGCTAGGCAACTTAATTATGCTACAATCTAAGATAGCTCATTCTAAATGTGCAGTCACATTAGCAAAATGTTGAGGAAACAATAGCTTGTTTGTCTATTGTCAGTATTATAGTGATTTTTAATTAAGTTCATTGATTTATTTTTATAGTTTTGAAAAATGGGCTTTAAATATCTTTTAGTTTCTTTCAAATTTAAATAAATAGTTTTTACTATGAAAATATTTGAAGCTGGCATAGTGTTAAATCAGTTGTGGAAATAATAGCTTATTGCTAATATCAGTCCTCAGTCAAATCAATTGTTAGTCAAGTCTCTTACACAGTGGTGCTACCTGTGTAGTGTTTTGAATTGGTCAGTTGTGAGGTTCTATGGTGGTTAGACTGGTCCCCATGTAGTAGGGGTGTAACTGTACAGGTATTCGTCCCAACACTAAAGGAGGATGTACTGTATTAACTAGGGGCCTAAATCAAAGACTATTATTATGAATGGGAGAAAGTGCAACGCGCAATATGGTGGAATATGTCCCGCCTTCTAAATAAGAGCCAGTCGCGATTGGTAAAGTCATTGCGTCACTGCAGCGGCCGTTAGAAGCTCCGGTTTCTATAGAAACAGTCAGACACACGCCTCCGAAATGAGGCACAAGATATGCGCGTTTAGGACTGCGCATGAGGTTGATCCAGCCTGAAAAATCTTTTTTTTTTTTGTTTTTGTTTTTTTCGTCATGATTCCAGCGTTTAGAAACACAATTTATGAGACGGTTGTTGTCGGATTTCATTGGTGATTTCAAATATGAAATTTAATCGAAAGCTTGGCAAACAGCTTTGGAGAATTTGATGTTTCCCTAGTCAAAGAGATAGGAGCTGCACTTGCATGCCTGAGAGGCGATTCAAAGATGACCGCCGAGTGAAATGACTTGTCTTAAAGGGATTTTGACTAAATGCCACTAGGTGGAACAAACTCTAATTTGCACTACTGTTTTAAAAAATAAAAATAAACCTAGCATTGTGGATTTGTTGCTTTTTCAGGTAACACTTTAGTTTTGCACTTTAGTTTAACCCTAACCTTCACTATTAACTATTTGCTTATTAGCATGCATATTACTAAGATATTAGTATTTATAAAGCACACATTAATGCCTTTATTCTGCATGACCTTAATCCTACCCAATACATAAACTTAACCTTAATAAGCAGTAATTAGGGGTTTGAGGCAGAAGTTAGTTGACTGAAGTGACCATTTTCCCTTATTTTTACCAAACCGTGACCCCAAAGCCGAGGTACTGCTAGTACCGGACCGTGACTTCTGTGTACCGTTACACCCCTACTATGTAGGTAGCTCACTAGGTATTGGAACAGAGCTTATATGTACTGAAGAGCTCTCTCTGTGGGAGGACGTGTCTATATTTGGAAGTCTGTTAGCTGTCATACGCTGTTGCTTACACTCGTCCTCTGTCTTTTTCTCAGATCCTTAAGCCAGCTGATAAGAAGCTGTACTACGGTGGAGGAGGTGGAATGGGGTCAGGACGTCCAGTCACCCCGCCACGAAATTCAGCCAAGGGTGGAAAAGCCAAGAAATAACACCCGCTGGATGACCCCTCCACCCCCAACGTCGTCTCTCCTGAAAATTCCCTGTTCTCACCCTACTCTTTCTCTACCTCCCTACTTTCTTTACATCTCCAAACGGCTATAAAGCAAAACAGTACCCAGGGTTGAAGTCCTTTTCTCTCTCTCTTTCTTTTTTTTATCTTTTTTTTTTCTTCTTTATGTAACTTTACAAATGTGTGTTTATATATGAAACTGCGTGTGTGAGCATCGGATATGTTTGTTAGGCTCTTTGTGTTTGTCTTTCCACCCATCCTTCCCTTCCCCTCCACCACTCATTGCCCCCATTTCTCCACCTGTCTCTGTCAGGGAGCCTCAGACAAACTCTGTTTGAACGCCCAGCCAGGCTCTGGGATAGATTGAGACGGACAGAGGGGTCAAAGGGGGCGGGTCGAGAGGTGCGGGTGAAGTCCCCCCTCACTGTTTATGTCCTGACACCCTCCTGCATTGTTTTAAACACAGAACTTGCACATCCTGCATTAGTTAGAGAGCCAGTCTGAGTGAAATGTGATAAATGTACACACACACACACACACGCGCACACACACGCAGGGAGAATGGATGTGCAGAGAAAGCGTGAGGTAGAGAGAGACTGTCACAGGTGCATAATTTCCATTTAGAGATCCAGTGATTTAAAACAATCAATCATGTTGGAACTTTTTACTTTTTTTGTAGATGGATCACAACAAAAGCTTTGAAATTCTTTGCTTACTATGTGTGTTTTTTTTAGTGTCTTTTTTGAAAGACAATTATCAATAAAGAGAACTTTATTTAAACATCCTGTACTATTTATCTTACTGTGTCCCGTTCTCCCAAGTTACGACTCTCTTCCTCAGGTGTAAGTTTACTGTTGCGACTCTGTCCTGTTCTTTTTATTTATTTTTTTAACTAAAGTGGATTGAATGTAGTCTTTTAGGGTTGACCAAAGTTGACATTTGCTGAGAAGGACCGAGATTGTGCACCTAATCATTTTCTGTTTGTCTCCAACTTGCTTGGTGCCGCTTTCTCTCTGTCTGCTTCCTCTCAACAGTAAACTCAGTCTCTTCCCCTTTGCCTTTCAATTATGCTTTTCTCCTCTGACATTTTTTAATAACTCAAACATTACTCTTATCTGTCCTTCTCTTCTCACTTTTTGCTAAGAGTTAGCATTATCTGGGTTTTAAAGCGCTGGGTGTCGCACTCAGCTCCAGGAACTTGCTTTGCCAGCTCAACTTGTCCTTTTCCTCTAGAGATCTGTTGTCCTTTTCATTCCCCTCCCTCCATTTCAAACTGTATGTTTTGAGTTGCCAGACAGGATTTAAAGTTTGATCCATTTAAATCTCAGTGGAGTTGCTACTGTAATTAGGATTTAAGAATTTTGTTTGCCTCAAACTCATATCACTAGTTCCAGCAGATGGCGCATTTCACAAGACACTAGTTCTTCAATCTGTTCATAGGGGATAAGAATATTGCAAAGCAATACACTAGTGTCCTCTGCTGGCTCAAAGACACTGACATTAGTTTCTTTTTTCTCTTTCCCTGTAGTGGCCTGCTTTATATGTTCTGAGATGAATAGTTTTGTAATTTAAAGCAGGGTAGCAACCTCTAAAATTGCTTAAATCAATCAGGTCATCTTTGGTTAAGCATGTAGATTAAAAGTCTTTTAAAATATGACAATATATAAACTAGGGGTGTCCGAACTCAGTCCTGGAGGGCCGCTGTCCTGCAGAGTTTAGCTCCAACTTGCCATAATACACCTTCCTGGAAGTTTCTAGTATGCTTACTAGTAAGACTTGATTAGCTGGTTCAGGTGTGTTGAATTGAGGTTAGAGCTAAACTTTGCAGGACTGGACACCCCTGATGTAACCTATTTGATGGCCTAGTTTTTTAAAATAAATAAATAAAATAAAATAAAAAAATTATCTATGGTTAACTATGCTTTAGATGCTCAAAGAAATCCCATAATTGAGTTCTTCAGGTCAAGGTGTTTCTTTCATTGATCATGTAACATTTTTAGCCACTATAGGAGACTAGCCCTGAAAAATTAGAGTAATGAGTGATAGACGGATGTAGTGACCGCACTCCTACACACACTAATTGCTTTCTTGCATCACAGAACTGGCTGTCATATACAGAACACAAAAATGGCAACGTAACAGAAATCTATGCCATTCCTCATCTAGCATCTTATGGTCAGATTCAAATCAAATATAACCATAATATAATCATAATATTGCTCTTTTCTGATAGATCTTGTATATGTTTGGGGGGGATTTTGAATGGAGTATGTGTGCTGTCAAAAAAAGCAAAAAAAGTCATGTATTTCCTTTGGTTGATGGCCTTTCTATTATCTCTGATCTCCTCAGCAAGGCTGGTAGATTGTGCACATTTTGCTTTGCAGCAACACTGAGATTAAGACTTTATTAGTAGTAGAGTTATTGTTGTTTATTAATATATAATTGTACTTTTGTTTTACTTAACAGAGAGCAGGATATTTAGATGATGTATTTTTTTTTTCTTCTTTCTCTTATAAAGCAATCAGGGATGTTTTTCCTCAATGCACTGTAGTACATTATTTCAACTGTACCATAAGTAGAAATAAGCCAATTAGAGGTTTCAAGAAAAAAAAAATGGTCTCACGATTTTGCTTTTTCAATGCAATTTGATTTCCAACCACAAATCCTGTTTCTCAGCTACTGGAAACAAAAATAAAACAAAAAAGTGTATTTGTACTGGCTGCTTTGATATTCCTTCTATATTTTTAATAATTGGGCATTTTAATGTGAAAGATTTTCCACTGCTAAGTAGGGTGTCTTTCAGTGAATTAGACTAATTGAAAAGATGACAAACGTTTTTTAAATTGATCCAGCTTAAAGTTTTTGGTAACACTTTACAATAAGGTTCTTTTGTTAACATTAGTTAATGTAACATGAACTAACCATGAACAATACGTTTACTGTATTTGTTCATCTTTGTTAATGTTAGTTAATAAAAATACAGCTGTTCATAGTTCATGTTACTTCACAGTGAATTAAATGTTAATAAATGTTTAACAAATACATACAATATAAACATAAAATGTTTACAAATACAACTCTTGGTTTTAATAATGTGCTAGTAAATGTTTCAATTAATATTAACAAAGAATAATAAATGCTGTAGTAATGTTAAAGGTTTAGTTCACCCAAAAATGAAAATTCTGTCATTAATTACTCACCCTCATGTCATTCCACACCTGTAAGACATTTATTCATCTTCAGAACACAAATTAAGATATTTTTGATGAAATCTGATGGCTCAGTGAGGCCTCTATTGACAGCAATGACATTTCCTCTCTCAAGATCCATAAAGGTACTAAAAACATTTAAATCAGTTCATGTGACTACAGTGGTTCAACCTTAATATTATAAAGTGACGAGAATATTTTTTGTGCGCCAAAAAAACAAAATAACGACTTTATTCAACAATATAGTGATGGGCCGATTTCAAAACACTGCTTCGAAGCTTTACGAATCGAATCAGTGACTCGGATCTCCTATCAAACAGCTAAACTGCTAAAATCACGTGACTTTGGTGCTCCGAGTCACTGATTCGATTCGTAAAGCTTAGAAGCAGTGTTTTGAAATCGGCCCATCACTATATTGTTGAATAAAGTCGTTATTTAGTTTTTTTGGCGCACAAAAATATTCTCGTCGCTTTATAATATTAAGGTTGAACCACTGTACTCACATGAACTGATTTAAATATGTCTTTATTAGCTTTCTGGTTCTTGAGAGGTTCGGCAGGATTGCTGTCTATGGAGGCCTCACTGAGCCATCAGATTTCATCAAAATATCTTAATTTGTGTTCTGAAGATGAACGAAGGTCTTACGGGTGTGGAACGACATGAGGGTGAGTAATTAATGACAATTTAATTTTTGGGTGAACTAACCCTTTAAATAATGTTAACTAATGAACCTTATTGTAAAGTGTTACCAAGTTGTTTTAAAAAAAAACAACAACAAAAAACAAATAAAGTGCTTTGTTTTGTTTTTATTTCTACAAAATATGTTCCACCCTGACAGTACTCTCAGCTGAGAACTGTTGGATAAAACAACAGCGAAACCCATGGGAAAAGGTTTTGGAAATTTGGGACTTATTGACATGTTAGTTAAAAGGATTAGAAATCCTAATTTGGGTATTTAAGATTTTTCAACATTTAAATGATAACGAGCTTAAATTGAATTCACAAAAGATTTAAAAACCAGTGTTTATTATTGTTTTCAGACAATGTGCAACACAACAAATAGCACATTTAAAACAGCACAAAGAAGGGTAATGAATATTAAAAAAAAAGAAAATCTTAATCGCCTAACAAACAGACTGCTGTTTAATTGCGTAACTCGAGGAGGTCAACAGGACACGGTTACAGAGATGAGGCGGGGATCGGAGCTTCTTTATCGAGCACTGAATGGTAGAAGCGTTTGGTATTTCCTACATCTGCACTCCTATAGGTCAATCTCAACGCCGTGTAACTTCACCAGCTAATAGACTGAGGCGAGTAGCGCCGAGATCCCGGCCACTCTTCACACTAACCAATAGGAGCGCGACCACGGATGTCAAGGATTGGTTGAATTCATCTCGACTCCAGGACGAGACTTCTACGTTCGAAAACAAACGCAGTATAGAAAAATTAATGCTAGTATAATTCCCGAATCATTTCAACTGGACTGTCAATTTTTGGGTTTATGATCATATATCCGCAGCAGAAAGGTTAAAATCATGGAATATGGGTCCAGCAGGAGCAGATGGCCGCGGCGCTCGTAGCCAACAGGAAGAGCTAGCCTGCTAGCTTTCAGGCGAATTTCACTACGGACAAATCCACCAGAAATTTGAAGGAAAGCCCGTCAGGTAAATATGCTGGGCTGCTTATTATACTACATGGATATGCCCGCGCCGCTTTTGAAAATCATATAATGTTCAAAATGAAGAATATACCATGTTTAGAGATTCAAATTGGACCGTGTGGGTCTGCCTATGTTGTCCAGTGAGCTAACCGGACCTCGGTGGTTTGGGATGAAGTCCATTAACTCGACTCCCCCGAAAGTGATATATGGCCCCTCGCGCCTGTGACCAGTAATAAACTGCATTTATGAATTGGCAAAATCAATTACCCTTTTCCCTTTAGTCAGGTGTGCTGTTTAATAACAACTAATTGGCGCGATCAAAGGTGCTCGATGACAGATGAGGGTATCACCGCGAGAGCATGTCGCGAAATTTATGTACTATAATATAATCCTTTTTTTTTAAACCAATTTTGACTTTCGTTTTCTTTTCGCCGCTGTGATCTCTGGACCTGTGCTGAGGTCTTTCTGAGCTGCTGTTTATTTTTACTGCTCGATCACACCTCAAGTGTTGAAGTGTTTTCAGACTCAATCGCTGCTTTGTAGTGCGACTCCTGACCTGTCAAAGGAGAGAAAGCTTATATGTATTTTAATCCACCAGAGGAGGATATTTGCTTGCAACAATCAGCAGGGTTACAATGCAGACACCATGCAATGCAGTGCACTATAAGCTTTGTAAATTCGGTCAATGAACACTAAATGTCTTCTGTCATAAGTTAGATCGATGACATTTTATTCAGCATTTGCCAACTAGAGTCTCTTCCTGAGGAAATAAGAATGCTTTTGCTTTGCCAGACATTTTTTTGCTCTTCTGCTGTTTACACACTGTAAAAAAAAAAAACTTATGCTTTCAGATTTTTAGATTCTCTGAACTAAGTAAATTTGGATTTGTATGTTTACTAAATGCAAAATGCTACATTCGACCAATACATTTATTAAGATGTCTTGTTAAAGAGATTTTTAATTAGTAACAGTTATCTATAATTTTGGTTTATATATCTATAAGTACACTGCCGGTCGAAAGTGTTTGAGGTAAGATTTTATATGTTTTTAAAAGAAGTCTCTTCTGCTCACCAAGGCTTCATTTATTTGATCCAAAATACAGCAAAAACAGTGATATTGTGAAATATGTTTTACTATTTAAAATAACTGTTTTCTATTCGAATATATTTTAAAATGTGATTTTATTCCTGTGTTGGAAAAGCTGAATTTTCAGCATCTTTACTCTTCAGTCTTCAGTGTCACATGATCCTTCAGAAATCATTCTGATATGATGATTTGATGAGCAAGAAACATTATTATCAATGTTGAAAACTCTGGTGGACAATTTGATGAATAGAAAGTTCAAAAGAACAGCATTTATCTGAAATATACAGCTTTAGCAACATTATAAATGTCTATATTGTCACTTTCGATCAATTTAATGCATCCTTGCTGAATAAAAGTGTTTCTTTCATTTCTTTACAAAAGTTTATTTCAGATAAATGCTGTTCTTTTGAACTTCCTATTTATCAAATAATCCTGAAAAAGCCACTTTGGTATTTTCATCAAAAAATGGTTTTAAGCCAGTTATTTACATCTTTTGCTGTAGTGCAGGGGTGTCCAAACTAGGTCCTGGAGGGCCACTGTCCTGCAGTTTAGCTCCAGCTTGCCTCAACACACCTGCATGGAAGTTTTAGTAATCCTGAAGACGTTGATTAGATGGTTCAGGTGTGTTTAATTAGGGTTGGAGCGAAACTCTGCAGGACAGTGGCCCTCCAAGAGTAGGATTGGACACCCCTGCTGTAGTGTGTCAGTAGGAAATATCAGTTTACATTTCCAAACATTTCTTTTGTCATTAATTGTAGTAATCCAGTGAGATTTTAGTATGCACAAGGAGTCTGTCAACAGCCGGTATGCTCCACACATCTGATCTGATCTTTGCGTTTAAAACCGCTTTTGTCCTAGGTACACTTGCACGTAGTTTTTATTAAATGGCTTTGGAGGTAGGTTTTTTCAAGCATCTTGGAAACGTTGTCACAGTTCTTCTGGATTTAGGTTATAAACTATTCAGAATTCAGTATTAAAGTTAGTGAGGCTATTACTTTGATGTGTGCTATTATACAATAGGTTATCAATATTATTATTATTATTATTATTTTATTAATGCAGAAAAACAATTACAATAAGGCAGTACAAAATCATATAAAAGAACAGCACAATTCTGTAAAAAGGAAACATAAACAGGAAAAAGGGGAAAAAAATAAACAAAATTATACATCAGGGTCTTCTAATAGCTTAAATTTCTGCAATAAACCAAGTAGTCTTCTTCCACTTTTCAGTTTTACCATTCTTATAGATTTACAGAAAATCCAAAATTCTTTCTGAAAAACAGAAAACAATGGCTTTGTTTTCAGGCACTTGCATTTATGAATATAACATTTCCCCAAAATGAAAATATTGTTCAGAAGAAATTGAATTTGTACATCTTCCATTATTATACAAAAAGTAATGTCCTTTTCAGAAAATGAAGAAATCAAATTAACTGTCTTTTTAAGCCACTCGTAAATGTCAGACCAAAAGGCTTTACTAAATATAGTAAAAATATGGTTGTACGGTTGTTTCTATTTCGGAATCACAGAAAGTACAATTATTGTGATCAATATTGAATCTATGCCTAAGAAGTTCTAAGGATGGGTAAATATCATTAAAAGTTTGTGTATTTCCTTTGCTTTGGGAGGTATTGGAAAGGAAAGATACATAGTTCTTAAAGGATTAGTTCACTTCTGAATGAAAACTTCCTGATAATTTACTCACCCCCATGTCATCCAAGATGTTCATGTCTTTCTTTCTTCAGTCGAAAAGAAATTAAGGTTTTTGATGAAAACATTCCATAATTATTTTCCTTATGAATAATGCAGCTTCAAAGGGCTTCAAACGATACCAGACGAGGAATAAGGGTCTTATCTAGCGATGATCGATCATTTTCTTAAAAAAATACAACTGTATATGCTTTATAAACACAAATGATCGCCTTGCAAGTGCTTCCGCTTTCTGTATTCTTCAAAAAGCTTACGCTGTATGTCCTACGCCTTCCCTATTTTATTTACGTAAAAAATGGAACTGGCGCTGCATTCGTTCCGTAAGTAGAATAGGGAAGGCGTAGGACATACAGCGTAAGCTTTTTGAAGAATACGGAAAGCGGAAGCACGTGCAAGGCGATCATTTGTGTTTATAAAGCATATACATTTGTATTTTTTTATAGAAAATGACCGATCGTTTCGCTAGATAAGACCCTTATTCCTCGTCTGGTATCGTTTAAAGCCCTTTGAAGCTGCACTGAAACTGTAATTTTGACCTTCAACCGTTTGGAGGCCATTGAAGTCCACTATAAGGAGAATAATCCTGGAATGTTTTCATCGGAAACCTTAATTTCTTTTCGACTGAGGAAAGAAAGACATGAACATCTTGGATGACATGAGGGTGAGTAAATTATCAGGAAAATTTTATTTGTAACTGGACTAATCCTTTAGTAATAGAGCTCTTGGGAAAAAGTTGAGTCACATTAATTCTACTAACTTGATTTGGAAATTGATCTTGTATTTCTAACTAACAGAACAAAAGCCTCTGGAATAAAATTCAATGCCTTAACATATTGCTTGTGATCACACTGAAACTTATACTTTTCACAGGAAGTTCTGTGATTCATAAAATTACCTTCCTCATCAAAAAGATGAACAACAGACCAGATACCTCTCTCAAAAGTGGCTTGTTTCTAAATAAAATTGAGAAACAATTTACAATATAGTTCCAAATTGGTAAATTGTAAGGGGAAAAATTGTTTATAAATCAACTTCCAGTATAAAAGAACTTGCTTCTGAAATTCTGACAATTTGAGAGGGAGTTTTTGTAAAGTGAAGTCACAGCATAATACGAATTCAATTCCACTAACACTTTTAAAGATACTCCTAGGGGCGCAAAACAAAAAACTATTATTATTTGTTAGAAAATGTTTAAGCCAATTAATTTTAAATCCCATTCATGCAGTCAAAATCTATGGCCTGTAATTGATGTGTGCTATTATACAATGGGTTGTCAATATTTTAAATGTTATTGACCACAACTGCTGTTACAGTAGCCCCAGTAACACTGTGTAATACATTCAATATTACAGTCTAGTTTTTCTCAATGCAAGTAAGTTAGGGATACTTAAATTTGTGGAAAATACAGTGGAGTTCAAAAGCCCGAGACTGCATTAATCATTTAGGTTACAAAATCTGATTTAAATATGGAAATAAACAAAGCTTTATGGTATAAAAACATATTTGATGTAAAATAAATTGGAGATATTTCAGATTCTGTTTCTAGGTCTCTAAAAATGCACATAAAAAAAAAAAAAATGTAGATTTGTGGCACTGATCATCTGGCTTAGTACAGATTGTTAGATGTTCTTGCTTGCATTGAAGCTCAAGATACTCTTTCGAACATTCGCTCACATCATACTGCTGTCATTTGGGCAAAATAATCACATTTCATTCAAATTGTGAATAAATAAGTTGTTTTAAAATGGAAATATTTTCACTAGTGGTCTCAGATTATTGGACACCACTGTAAATAGATTTCTTTTACAGTAAGATGAAGTTATATTTGTAGCAGTCTGAGAGGAAAAATGACCGTCGCTCTCCTTCTTTTCTATGCTTTATGCTTGTGTTGAATGACCTGCAGCTGTTCGAATGTGTAACTTACCAGCTTCCTTTTGTTCCAGCATGTTGATGGTGGGCGACCATGGAGGGATCTTATAGAATGAGTGTGAGAGAGCTTTGTGAGACAGATGATCTGGCCACGAGTCTGGTGCTGGATCCCTTACTGGGGTTCAGCACCCATAAGATGAACATAAGGTACTTATTCAGCTCTACTCTTTTGTGCTACTGCTGTATACAAGATGGATATATTTTATGCACAGTATTTAAAGAAAAACTATTTTTGATTTGTTGTTCTGATAGTATTTTCATATACAGATAAATAATAAAACTGTAATCTGTTCGTTTTACATAATGTGTAAAACATATGCTGTGTCCCAATTTGCATACTATCCGCCCTGAAAAGTATTCGAAATTAGAATTAATGTGTCCCAAATTGTAGTATGTTGAAATGAGGATTCCCAAGATATGGTCTAATTCTTCCAGTTAAAATCCGAAGTGCAGATCCGTGCACACTCTGACAGCTAATATCGCCCACAACCCATTGCGTGTTGGACGAGGATTTGATTAGAACTACAAACTTGAATAAAAATTGTTAAAAAACTACAAACATGGCGGATATAAGTAGTAGAGAGGTTTAGATAAAGGAGTTTGAGTGATTTATAATCAGTATTTAACCTGATGAAAATATATTGGTTACACATATAAACTATGACTTTTCCCTTAATAAACTCCTAATTTACTGCTTATTAATAGTTAGTATGTTAGTTGTTAAGTTTAGGTATTGGATAGGATTAAGAATGTAGAATAAGTTCATGCAGAATAAGGCATTAATATGTGCTTAAGAAGTACTAATAAATAGCAAATATTCTATAATATGCATGCTAATGAGCAACTAGTTAAAAGAGCTTAAACAAAGTGTTACCAAGATATTTATTCAATGTTATCCACATTATATTTCATCTGTAACAGCATTGTGAACTTTTATAAAGATACGTTTGGTTATTAACTAAGGTTCTCCACATGAAAGCGACTGGCAGATCAACGTGGTACTACATTTCTCTCAGATATGGCAGGAAATTAAATTAAATTGAATTTGGAGGAATTTAACTGTGACAAGATGACTGACAGGGGAGTTTAAATGGTGACAGGATGCACATAACTAAGTGAGAGAGCTGTCCGTTGAAGACGCAATTATGACGAGGTAGTATGACCTAAAGCTTGCTTACTGTTCTGCTACACACTCAAAAGCATGCACTTTTTCTTCACAAAAACAGTACATGCTTTTAGGACATAGTGTAGGCAGCATGTAGGCAAATTGAGATGCAGCAATAGACTACTGTTCAGAAGTTTGGGGTCAGTTTTTCAGGTTCATGTTTTTGAAAGAAGTCTCTTATACTCACCAAAGCTACATTTATTTGATTAAAAAAATACAGTAAAACGGTACTATTGTGAAATATTATTACAATTTAAAATAACTTTTCTATTTTAATATTTTATAAAATATAATTCATTCCTTTAATAGTAAAGCTGAATTTTCAGAATCATTACTCCAGTCTTCAGTGTCACATGATCCTTCAGAAATCATTCTAATATGATGACTTGCTGCTCAAGAAACATTTATTATTAATGCTGAAAATGGTTGTGCTGCTTAATATTTTTGTGGAAGCACTTTTTTTTAAATCTTCTGTAACATTATGAATGTCTTTACTCTCACTTTTGACCAATTTAATGTGTTCTTGCTGAATAAAAGTATTAATTTCTTTTTAAAAATAGGTTTTATTGGCCCCCGACTTTTGAACTGTAGTTTATTTGAAGTTGATTAGATTTTAGTTGATTTCTTCCATTTATAATTGTTTTGGGTTTTTTATTCATTCTGTTAATGTTTTAAGTCCTCCCCCTGAGATCCGGCGATGGGGCTACCTCAGAGAGACCCTTCTGCGCTTCAAACGCACACATGACTTCCAGGCCACCTTTGATGCTCTGTTGGATGGGGAATGGGTCAGTGGCTATTTCACTGAGCTGGGTTCACACAGACAGGAGTTGTTAAAGCAGCATGTGAGTATAATATGTTATCCAGAATTGGTGAACGATCACCTTTCCCTGTTTGTACGTGTGTCATCACCATCACCAAATGGGAATGTGTGAATGGGTTTTGAATGTGTAGCTGTTTTTGTGTTTAGTGAAGTAACATTGGTTTGCCTTTACTTCAAAATGTTTGTCTTTGCTGGATCACTTGTTTGCAATCTTGATGAGTACAGTCTCTCTGTACACATTTATTGTAGACTAGATTCATTCATTCATCTGTGTGCGTGTGTTCCCTGTATAATTTACAGGATTACTGAGGGAGAGGATTACTCTTTCATAAATAAGCAAAATGGAACAAAAATACCTTTTAAAAGTTTGGGGTCAGTAAGTTTTT
The DNA here is from genome assembly GCA_003731715.1 of Anabarilius grahami. Taxonomy (NCBI): domain Eukaryota; kingdom Metazoa; phylum Chordata; class Actinopteri; order Cypriniformes; family Xenocyprididae; genus Anabarilius; species Anabarilius grahami. Next base: position 6,270,294 of record RJVU01053643.1, on the reverse strand, counting down.
TTTGAAAGAAAGAAATTCATTCCTTTTAAAATACTTTTAAAATATGAAAAGATCTTGCTGACCCCAAATGTTTGAATGATATGGTAAATGTGCAGAATGAAATCCGAAATGATTCAGAAACTGAAATCGAATCGAGAGCTTGTGAATTGACCGTTCGCAAAGACCCGCCTCCTTTAATTACTGTTGTATGTCCGACAAGCCATGCCGCTCTCACGCCACACATCATGTTCTCACAGTGAAAAATACATTGCGGAGCAAAGAGGACACTGACAACGTATCGACAGACAAGACAGAGCAGGTTACTTATGATATGAAACAAAGTCTCAAATTTTTTAATTTTTAAAGAAATGTAAACAATAAATACCGTTTTGTGGCTCTTTAATGTGTCGTGACAGATCGCTGTAGCGCCTTAGATCAAGCGGCTCATGAACCGATCATCTCTTCTTACTAGTTAATTTATGGCATCAAATAAACATGAATGAACCACATTTCAACCACAGAAAGACGTCAGTACACATCATTTTTCAAGTTCAAGTCCACCAACGTTAATCTACTAACTCCCCTGACTGCTTTGTCGGACAAAATGGCGGATTCTGCGTTATGATTGGTTAGATCGCCTGTCAATCAAACTCCCGGCGAAGGGTCAGTTGGAATTGAATCGACTTGAGAAATCTACACTGATACCTTGCCCTAAGAAAGACAACAGAAATGTACTACGCTTTACCATAATTTGACTCCCTGAATTTGAATCTCCAAACGCTCCAGTAGTAAACATTCTGAGTGTGGTGTCGTGTCTGTGAGGGCTTGGCTTTTGTAATGCAAGTTATTAGAATTTGGTCTGATTAAAGACGAGCACAGTGCACAGCATTAGTTTGATTCAAAGTATGGTAATTATTGAATGTTGCAGTGTGCTTTTAAAAACTACTTCATCTCTTTTCTTTAGATGTATCGCTATATGACAGCTTTTCTGTTGGACAGTGGAGTGAACATTGAGCCGTGTAACCGCTATTCCTCTGAGACTAATGGAGCCAAAATCACATCCACCCGGCACTGGTTAGAAACATTTCTTTTTTTTTTTATAATCATAAAATATAATAATACTGATTTAATTAATGATCACTAAATCATCATTATTTTCCTGTTGATCAATGTAAAGCTGCTTTGAAACAATCTGTATTGTATAAAGTGCTATAAAAATAAAGATGTCTTAACATTTAATCATAACTTTTTAATTTTGGTGACCACTATATTTGAGGATATGATAATGTTGAATTCTCCAGGTTTGTGGGAGAACGGGTGGAGGTACTGCAGGGCTGTATAGCTGAGTTAAGCCCTGAAGATAGTGCCGTGCTCAGAGCAGGAGTGAATGACTTCAGTGTCATGTACTCAACGCGCAAGAGATGTGCTCAGCTTTGGCTGGGGCCTGCTGCCTTCATTAATCATGGTGAGAGAGCCTGTATACTTTTACTCATCAGTAATATTTAATTTTTCAAAATGTGGTCTTTGGTAAAGTACATGATCTGATTGTGCTTTTTTTTTCTCTTTTGATTTTTGTTGTTTGGAGAAGACTGCAGACCCAACTGTAAGGTAAGACACTAAGTTATGACTCTTGCTTTCATGGGGAATATTTTGAATTGCTTGGTTTTATAAAGATCCTGTACATATGTAGTGTATCTTGCAGCGTAAATGTACATTTATACAATTAATGTGTTAAACTCCTCTGTAGAGGAGTCACAATAGATCTGTGCATACAATCTGGCAATGTAAATGCAGCTTAATAGAACTGTCGCTGTTTATGTCTTTAATCATTTTCAAACTGCAGTATTGACAAGGTAAGGACAAAACCACTTGTCTGGATTGCTTTAGAAGCTTTAATAACCCCTCTGCAGTTAAATATGGAAAAATGTCAATCGCTCTTTGTTCTGTTTCTTGTCATTTGTTTCTTTGTTCTTCGTTTAATTATCTGACTTGAATAATTAAGAAAGCAGTGTTTACTTAATTGACACTTGAATGCTACCTGGTATTGTTTTAATGTATTATCTGTTCAAATAGCAAAAACTGTGCTTCAGAACTCACTCCTTACTATGGTATCGAAAGTGATTTCAAGAATCATGACATTTCACTAAAATTGGTATGAATTTACTGAACCTCTGGTATCATGAAAACCCCTACCAATGATAACAATACAAGCATGGAGACATATGGTAGGATGAGCATGAGACAGTGTGCTGTTTTGTTGTGAGTAAGAGAGAAATGCGTATACTAGTAAAGGGCACTGTTGCAGAAATGTCGTCTTTTATATATGCACATACGTATATACTACTCAGAGGTTGTTAACTAGGGCTGGGTATTAACACAAATTTCACAATTCAATTTGATTTCGAATTCACAAGTTTGCGATTCAATTCAGTTTGATTTTGATTAAATTAGATTTTTATATATCGATTAATTGGTGTATGTATCAATACAGTACATGGAAAATTTTCTCAAAGGGAAAAAAATCTCAACTAATTTTGTAAACTATAGAGGGAACCTCAGTTGGTATATTACTATAAAATTAAAGATTAAAATGAACCCATTTGTTTTGGCCACTTTCATTTAAATTACATATAAGAACGTTGTTATAATAACAACGTTCTAATAACTTTTTAATGACAATTGTTTCTACTCGTTTCTTGAAATATAAACATTTAAATGATGGCTGTCATAAAAAGAATCGATCTTTTGATCAATTCGGAAATCAATTAAAATTGAGAAATCAATATTTTTAACCAAGCTAGTGTTAACTTAAATTATTCTGTCATATACATGTTTTTGAAAAAACGGACAGAAAATTTCAAGCACGGTCCATTATTTTGACAGATAAAAAAATAAACAATTAAACTAGCTCATTTTTAATATTATCTGTTTGTATGTGGTGTATATATGACATCTGTCTTTTTCTTTCTCTCTGTAGTTTATTTTTTAAAGCATTGTTAACTATTTTTTTTTTTTGTCAATTTTGTCAAAAGTCTGGGTCCTAAATGTAGAAAACTTATACATAGATGTATATAGAAAAAATACTCTACTGTTCAAAAGTCAGTAAGATTTTAATACTTTTTAGCAAGGATGTAATAAATTGATATTGAGTATCTGTAAAGACATTTATAATGTTACAGAAGATTTCCAATTAAAAAAAAAATGCTGTTCTTTTAAAACCTATATTCA
>RJVU01053643.1:6095600-6266998 GCA_003731715.1 Anabarilius grahami | reverse complement strand
CTGTCATATGACTAAATAGATTATAGTCAAACAGTTTATACTGAAAAGTAATTTGCTCATAATGTTTGTTTCTGTTCCTCCTGTTAGTTTGTCCCGGGAGATAAGAATGGAGCTTGTGTAAAAGTGGTGCGGCCCATCTCACCAGGGGAAGAGATTACCTGTTACTATGGGGACAGCTTTTTTGGGGAGAATAATGAAATGTGTGAATGTTGCACATGTGAGAGGTGAGTAAATCTGTTAATACTTAAGGCCATCTGCTATTGATATTTTAGTGATGTTAGATCTTTGATGCATAATTATCTCAATGGATGCATGTAATTATTTTGAGCTGTATTAGGATTTTAATGTCAATTAGGTTTCTAATGACAGAAATCCATTTAAAAGCCTTTTAAATATGCTTTTATCACAAGTCTAATGATACCAATCTATGCAGGAGAGGGGAGGGATCATTTAAGAAGAGAGACCAGTTACCAGATGAGGCCTGCTCCGGGGATCCTTCAGGACAGAAATATGAGTTCAGAGAGACCGATCTAAGGCTTAACAGGAATAGGGGAAATGGCACTCCAAAGCCATTTCTCACTGTATCAAACTCTGGTATGCTTGTTATACCATTCACATTTTCTTTTCTTATATTATTTGTGTCCCAGAGTAAAATGTATGTGTTTTGAGTGTACAATCACAAAGGATAAAATTAAACATACCATGCAATTTCCTAATAATCTGGTGAAAAAGCTAGTATTGTCAACTAATCTCACTATTATCAACCACTTAACTCTGGCTATCTGTTCTTCTCATTTGATTCTTTGTCAGTCTTGCCAATGAGGAATACATTTTCCCAACGGACGAAGAGGAACGCCCTTGTTTTGAGCAAGATGAGAAAGACTGATAGGCGGAGGAGGGAGGAGCATTGCAAACAGGTGGAAAAGAGAACACAAAACCTCTTATCTTTTCCTCACCTCGAGCTAAAGGAGCTAAGCATCTGCCTCTATCGGCACAGCACAAATTTCCTATTAAGCTGTAAGGACCCCTTGAGCAAAGAAAGGGCCCTGCTCTACCTAATTGAGAGAGAGCGACCAAAACCAGAGAGGATCACAAAGGACAGCAAATTTGTCTCTCCAACAGCCAGCAGTGCTAACATAAATGGACCAGAGGAGAGAAAGGGTGAGGATGGAGAAATGTTAAATGCAGACCCTGTCATTAGATTTAAACCCTTCACTCTTGGATGTGTTTCCAGTGTACATGAAAGAAACGGTATGAAGGCCAAGGGACGTAATAATGATGCATCTTCTGTTAGAATTGTCCAAAAGGGCATTTCCTCAAGGACCAGGAATATTCTTCGTAGTCGTTGGAGCAGTCTCAGAGCAAGGACTGGATCTAAACTCTCCAGATTCAACAAAAGGAGGACCAGACTGATCAAATCGAACTCTAAACTTTCTACAAATGAATGCTCTGATTTGCAGACCAGAGATGGGAAAAAAGGAACTGAGGTTGAGTCCAAGGACATTACTAATGCTGTTTTAATCTCTCCTGGTAAACCGTGTCCTGATAAAAATTTACACATTGATGGAGACGCTGGAGCTAACAGTGACAAATCATCACAAACAGAGAGCATGGTGATCAGAAAGGCGCAGCAGAGAGTCTTTAGGGATCGCCTCAGGGAAGTGGCTGGCGACGGGAAACACATCAGCAGTTCCATTACTCCAAGGGAAGGTGATGTTAGTTCTTGTGTAGCTTTAGAGACCTCAGGGGATAACAAGCAAAACCACAGGCAGTCTGTCTCTTCTAGTGCTGTAAGCGTTACGCCCTCCTTGTCTTCACCATCTCTTAACAGTTCTATCTCTTTCCTCTCAGGGTCAAATCGTTACCTCAGAGTAAGTCTGGTCAGGGTGGCTATCCCAGGAGAACCAGAAGTCGAAAGTACAGGTCAGAGGAAGGCAGACAGTAGAAAAGACAAGGGTACAGCCCCACCAGCAGCATCAGTACAGCAGAGAACAAAGTTAAATGGAAGCAAAGAAAGCAATAGACAAGGTAAGAAAGGGGTAAAGGAGTTGTATTTCACACCAGTAAATATGGAGAGTGCAGATAAGTACTTAAAAGTAACTTGTGATTTAGAGATTGGCAAAACACATCCTGTTGTGAAAGAACTCGTGGATGTGTACGGTAAGGATAGCTGCAGTGAGCGTGAAATTGATGGTAAGGAAGATAATAACGTTGTAACTGTTGCATCTGTTGAGGTCACAATTCCCCAAAAATCAGAAGATTCTATAAAGAAACGGAAAAGAGCAGACAAGGATGAGAAACAAACAAATGTTGAGGGTATAGCTGAGGTGCAAGATAAAGAAAGAGTCGAGAAGCAGGGAGAAGGAAATTACTTGAAAAAGAAAGTGTTAACGGCACGTTTTGGCAGCAGGACTGTTGTTGTTAAAGAGGCAAAGGTACTGCTGACGGATTTTAGAAAGAGTTTGAGTGACAAGTTTAATCAACAAGATAAAGATGCTAATGACCACCAACTTCCATGCAGTTACAGTGATAACGGAGAAGTTGATAACCTGAAGACACTATCACTTGCTGACAAAGAGACAAAGGACAAGCATGATGCACTTAACAGAAATGAGCACCCTATTCAGGGACTCAATGCAGCTGATCAGCCATATGTACGTCGAGATGCTCAAGTGAGACAGTCAGAAAACACTTCGATTTCCTTAGAGCCTCCATCCATGGTTTGTCTGGATCATAGTCCCCAGAGCAGTATACCCTTAAAGAAACGAGCATTTCGAGAATCACTTGATACAGACCCAGAACAGGATGTTAATGCACCTGCAAAACCATGTACAGATGTCAATAATGACACAGAACTCAATTCGGACAATCTGTTACCTAAGCCAAGTGAAAGCAGTGTGGAGACAACATTGTTGAAATGTTCCTTACCAGAATCAAGTTTAACTCTTAAAGGCAATGTTGGTGTTGGGTCCAAAAAGCGTGGCTCATCCAAGTTGAAACAATGCTGTAAAGGTCTTCAGAGTGCTCGGCGTGGACCAGTAAGAAACAGTGTCAGAGTTTCTGAATACAGGAATAGCACAAGTAATGTACCTGTTTGTGAGAGGACAATCAAAGACCTTAAGAGTGAAACATCCAAAATTAATGAAGAAATGGTTAAATGCAACATGAGAGAGGAGAACCAAGCGAAAAGTGAGGAAGGAGTAGAAGGAAGAACTAAAGGACCAGGGGACTGTGAGATTATGGATAATATAGAAGATGCCGTCAGAGATGAGTTGTCTACCTCAGATGATTTGGATAAGACAGAAGAAGACCAGAGGCTAAATGTCAGAATCCGCCTTAAGAGGAAAAGGGGAAAGGAGTGGGAAATGGAGAGTACGGATGAAGCAGAAAGTGTTGTGGACAAATCAAGCCCACAACAATGCTTGTCTTTAGGTGACCCTTTTAGGGCCATTTTGGATTCTGTCTCAATTTTAAATGCAGAAATGGAGAGGATTCGGGGTCATGGGGAGGCTGATAAAGGCATAGGTTTGGAGAAAGCCACCAAAGCAGTCCAAGACGTGTTAGAGCATTGCAGAAAAGAATGTGCAACTAAGAAAAAAAAAGAATCAAAAGTTTGCATCAACAAAAAAAATGGCAAACGCACACCAAAAGAAATTGTTCAAGACAGTACCGATGTTACCAATGCACAACTCAAACAAAACTCATCTGGTCCAAAAATTGAAGCCGACATTGATGACATTAAACCGTTACCTCTGATTAGATTGTGCAGGAGAGCTGAAGGCAAGTGGGAGGTGGAGTGGAAAGAAGTTCAAAATGAAGATGGGAGCATTAATACTGTGTACAGGGAGCCAAAGAAGTTAACATCTGTCTCTTCTACAGCAGCAATACTGGAACAGATGCCTCTCAGCAAAGTTAAAGAGGAAAACCCGTCTCCGTGCCAGCAAATAATGGCAGTGCGTAGTTGTACAAAGGGGACTGAGACCTTCAAAGATCCAGTGAGTTTTGAGACTTCACCTCTACCATTATCCCTTTCACCTTTATCGCTTTACTCTCCCTGTTATGATGGGCTGACAGGAGTTAGTAATGTCAGTAGGAGTATTGAAGCAAAAGAGGATATAAGAGAGCATGTGTCAGACAATTCCATTACTCTTAAGACTGGAGTTAGTAGGACTGAGAATAAAGAAAGGAATGACATTTGCTTGAGTCACAATTTGTTTCAGATTAATAAAAGTCTGTCAAAACTCCAGGCTCTGAGCCAGTCACAGGTATCCGAGAAAAGTGTTCCTACTAACACCAGTGTAACCTCCTCTCAGAACCAGTCTCCTCCGATCTCTCCCTTCACCACGGAGTGCAGCTTTAGTAACTATTCAGAGGATGTGCTTGACTTTCCATGTTTAAATCTTGAAAGCTACGATCAGATGCCTGCACAAAACAGCTTGGCAAGCTCTTTGATAGATTACTGTCCTGGTGAACCACATAACACGGGATCCTTCAGCAGCCCCTTCTCCCAAAGTCCCACTGATGCATGGAATCCAGAGACCCCTTACCTAGGATCCCCAAGCCCAGTGAGTAACTTTAGTAGTGGTGAAGATTTAAGCTTCCCTGATCTTGTCTTTGCTCAATCTGACACATCCTCATCTATTGGTGCGCCTCAACTGCTCTTCAAAGATAAGTTATGTAATACAGCCACAAGTTCTGCGCCTCTTCGAGACCCTGAGAAAGGTCTGTACTTGTCTGATGGTGAGTTGTCAAAAAGTCCCATAGATCTCCAGGTGCAGGAAGATTCAGCAACACAGTTTCTCCCCAAAGACCTGACCATGTTTAACAATGCTTCTACAAGTGCTAAACAGCCTGTACACCCAACTGTGCGCTTGCATCCTCAGGATAAAAAGTTTAACTTTCTTGATTCCATTGTTAACACAAAGTCCTCTCAGTCAGGCCTTGCTAAAGTTGATGCTAAAGACAAAACTCATGGACCTCTCAACTTGCATAGCTCAAATGCTAAATCCGAATCTGTCTTTTCAAACCAGTCAATGCAAAGCCTACACGGTGCTGGACCTCAGAGTAACCTTGTTACACCCTTCCATTCCCTTCACGTAGGAAATAAATCAACCTCACTTGGCGAGTATTCAGGTGCATTCAACACTGGTAATGCACATTTTCGTAGCAATGACAAGAAGCTTCCTTTTTTTCCAAACCCCAAGAATGTCCCAAAATCAGAGGTAGGCCAAAATGCTTGTCAAATTTCCATGGCTGCAGGCAGCTCAAAATCTCACAACAACCTGGAAAGCATCTTTACTTGTCCCGAACCATCAAGTTCTCACAGTGGAAAAGATTCTTCGGCTAGATGTCCTAATGCTGGTTTCTCAAGATTTACTGAAAATCTGCAAAAAAGCCCAAAGAACATCCTTTCCAAACAGTACCCTGCAAATCCCGGTCAGCAAGGTGATCACATTCACCCTGTCTATTTCATTAGCTCTAGCAAAACCACAACAAATGCTTTCAAGAACATTGCAGGTATGAAACCTCAGATCTCAAGAAATGATAAAGATCCATCCCTTCCCTCCACATATTTATTTTCCTCATCTCAAAGTTCTCAATGTTACAGTACAACACAAAGCAAACTCTCAAAATTGGAGAAACCCCATGCTGTTGTGGCTCCCACTCAAAACACTCAACTTTCTGGAGTGTCTTCTGTTCAGCCCAATAAGAACCAGATGTGTCCAAACGTTTCTCACTGTGATTCTTCTGATTTCAACTTCAGCTCCTCCCTTTCACCTCCTTTGTCGCAGCACAGCAGTCCTCATCTGGGACGCAGAGAAACCTCAATCGATGAGGTCCCATTGATTAAAACTCAGTCAACCACCTTTGAACACAGTCAGCCTCCTCACCAGTCTTACGTGGTGAACTTTACCGGAGATCATTCTGTGACTCTGGGGTACAGTGGCGATGGTGAAAGCTTAAATTACACTGGTTCGGGACCTGCAAATTACACTTATCATTGTCTTATGGAGCCTTCAGGAACACAAGGAAGGCTGGTTGTAGAAGCATGTGGTCCCTCAAACTTCACACCTTCTCCCTCTGTGAGTAGGTCTAAAGTTCACGGAGGCCAAAGTGGAAAGGTTCAGCAGCATCAGGGGCAGCCTGGAACTCACCCATATAATTCTCTACACTTCTCCACCTCCCACTCGCAAAGCACCACCATAACGGATCGCAAGCCTAAGAGACTGAGGCTTGTGGTGACTGACGGTACAGTGGATCTGGACCTACAATATACTGATTAATTACGTCCTTTTGTTGTTGATATGCTAAGAAGTTATTTATTTGAAACTTCATTGTAATAAGGTGTTCTTTTTGTTTTCATTAAACTTATATGGATTTATGGAAATTGTCCTGTTCTTAGCATCAAAACTTTCTTGAAATATTTAAAGACTTATTTTTATTAGCACACTTGCTTGATTATTTGTATGCTACATTTAATGAGTTTATTTAGTACATTGTTATAGAATATAATATTTTCATGCTAGTGGTTCCTGTAAGTATAAAAACAAAGGAAAATAGATATTCTGTTGATCCTGTAGTACATAAGACTTGCCACATGATGGGGATGTGGTTCTCCACCATGTGGAAACTATTTCCTCCTAGCCTTTTCTGTTCAGAGTTAGCAATCTAGATTGCTGTTGTGTCCGATCAAATGTGAGAAAAAAAAAAGCGTGTATGTCAACTTGCATGGTTCAGTGGGTTTGCACATGAAGGACGAGAGCAAAGTTCATGTGCTTTTGATTTGTCAAGTTGAACAGGAGTGTGCAGTCAATGGTGCACATAATGACATATAATTAGAACAGCTCTCAGGTGTCCTGTATTTGGATGCCTGCATGTCACATAAGAGAACTGTAGTAGCTGCTACATTAAATGCTTACAAATCATTTCTGGATCTTGCCATCTGGGATGTAATGACGTAAAGTGAAAAAGATGGGATGCTATTCAAATAAATGTATTTGAATAGCATCCCATCTTTTCCACACAAATCACACACACTTTGCAAGCACAAATGTGTTTTGCCGTTTGATGCTTTTTTTTTTACTCCAAACATTTGTCTATATCAGCTTCATGGGTTTTTGTATCATATTGGGTATTGCTTTGGTACATTGGGCAAATGCATAATTTAATAGTTACCACTTGTATTACTCTAGAGAGATGTTTAGTGTCCTTTGGAGCTGATTCTTAATCAGACTCGCTTAACACTTGATAGAATATTGTTACGATAATGTACTGTAGCCCTGTAGGTCACCAAGACCCCAAACCTGACATCACCTCTGAACTTATATTATTATTTTTTTATTATTATTTTTCCCTCCCCAGTCCATGTCAGAGATGGAAGAATTTGTTGGCTTCTTCTCAGTTTTAACAGTTGCAGACATGAGAGCCCTGGGCTGTCCTACATGTTTTTGACATAGTTGTGTTAAGCCTTGCCTTGGTCTATAAAAAGCCAGTGTATTCATTATATTTATTTTAATGTTCTTAACATGGTGCTTCAATATAACTTAATTTTTTGATTGTACTGAATTTAATGTATTTTACTGTTTTTTAATATCTACAATTCAGATGTCTTTTTTCCGGTATGTCTTGTATGGCCATCCTGTTTGTTACTTAGGACATTTGAGATAAATTTTAAATTGTAATGTTCCACTGTATAATTGTAAAAAAAAATGAAAGTAATGCAATTAAAATGAAATGATTTTAAAAGAAACTGTTCTTGGTATTTTAGCATACTAAAATTTAACGCTGACATTTAGTTTCTGGTTTCTCTCTGTCTGTCTGTCTTTCTTATCTATCATACACAGGNGGGGAAAAAAAAGTACACTTTATATATATATATATATATATATACACACAAATTTATTTAGTTACCACTTGTAGTACACTTGAATCCATAGTATACTGCAAGTGATAACTAAATACATTTTTTTTTTAATAGAGATAGTACCTTAAAAGCACATTTTAGTTCATATTCATGGTCTCTCAAAATAGCACAGTTGAGTACACTTAGATTTTCTTCAGATTATCTTAAGTACTAAAGAATTTTTAGTATATTAAGTACAAAATTAATGTGTGAAAATGGAGCACTTTAAGTACACTATGGAAGTGCCTCACCTGGGTGTTTTTAATATTTTATATATAATAATAATAATATATAAATATAATATATATAGATATACATACACTGCCCTCCAAAAGTTTGGAAACGCCCTAGAAAAGTGGGGTTTTGGACAATATTGGCATGAATCCTTTTTAATTTGTGATAATTTTGCACTGATAAGGAACAACACAAACTACGAAGACATATTTTATTACATAAACAGTTTATACATAGAAAAAACTTACATTTTTGATTCATCAAAATGTCCACCATTAGCAGCTATCTGACCTAAACTGGGTTCTAATTGGTTCATCGTATTCTAAACTTAATTGCCAATCAATTGTTGAAGCTATTAAGGTGTGCTGACCCAAAAATCTTTTACAAACCTGGGCCAAGTTTAAACCAGTAACACAGCTGGCAAAGGGGCATGTCTTACTTTGACATTTATATATTGCCAAAATGAAAATTATTATTGCTGGTCTTCAATGATAATGTCAAGTTACTTTAATGTATCAAAAAATGATAAGGATTTATGCTGATATTGTCCAAAACCACACTTTGCCAGGGGTCTTTCCAAACTTTTGGAGGGCAGTGTATGTGTGTATATATATATATATATATATTATGTATATTTATATATAAATAAAATCTCATTACTTGAAAAGAACATTTCTCTCGAACAGAACAATTTGGCCTTGTATAGTAATATCAGGAGATTAATATGACTGAAGAATCTATAAAATGTCTTTCCTTTTTTCAACCCATAAAGCCAGCTAAGCTTCTTAAATGTTCTGAAAGAGCACTACCAGTATATTTCTTGAAGGTTATAGGTCTTACAGGTTTTCTCTGCAGTATCTGACATGGACTTTATTGACTTTTTATGATCTGTCATTCTGATATCTTTCTATCGTCCAAACTGTTTAGTATTTACCTTTGCCTCTTACCTTTTGCCTTTTAAAAAAAAAAGCCATATTTTTCCCCTGCTGCATTTTTTTTTTACAGCGCTTTTGATTCTTCCTCATCCCCCAGTTCTTTTTTGACTTTTTGTCCACTTTCTTTCTGCTTCTTGCTGCCCATTCATCCCTTTCCCACTCATGACCCATTTTCTCTTTTCTCAACAGTCAGCAGAGGGTTAACTCTGAAGCCAAGTGGAACAGCTTTTTTCATAACGAGGACACAGGCAGCAAGGCAGTGGATAGAGAGTGAGGCGGTGAAAGGCTAAACCTTTGAGGCACTGCGGAAAAAAAACGTAGGATCCAAAAACCTTACATACACCATGAATTCCTTGGTGCAGACTTAATAATTTATAAACCTCACAGTCTTCAGTTGTAATAAAGTAGGTGACGAGAGAACTCAACATGCAATTCATGCTATTGACTCAGATCTAGTGACCCAATGTTTTGCTTCTTTTGAAGACTCACTGGCAAATATATGAGACAGATTTGTGCAACAAAAGAGATATACAGTTGCATCCTCCATTTTATAGAGCTTGTGTGTGAGACAGGCATTAGCCTGCTTGATTCATCTGTGCTTGTTCTCTTTTTGAATTATTCAGTAATCCTTTCCTACACCGAGCCATTCTCCCTCCCTCCCACTTTCATGTACATGTAATGTTAATAAATTTATTGAGTTTAAAATGGCAAAAAGAAACTTGCATGGTTCAGTGAGTTTGCAGATGAAGGACCAGAGCAAAGTTCATGCGCTTTTAATTTATGATTGTTTCAATGCTCATTTGTCAATTTGAATAGGAGTGTGCAAATGGTTCACGTATGGCAAGCTTACACTTAGAGCAGCTCTCAGGTGTCCTGTATTTGGATTCCTGCATGTCATGTAAGAGAACTGCTACATTAAATGCTTACAAATCATGCAAAATTCTGGATCTTACCATCTGTGATGTAATGACATGTAATGTGAAAAAAAATGGGATGCCTCCTTCCTGTAAACATAATGTTACTAAACATGAAAAATGAACCTTTTTATTTGTTTCCTTATGGTAACTCCAACCACATCTCTCCATCCCTCTTTCATGCTCGTTCTGTCACTAGTTCAACATTCAGTTTGAACACCCTCTCCAAAATATTATGTGATATTTCTAACTTTGAAGAGTAAATGTTCATTCTAAAAGTGTAACATTATCTCTTTCTACATGAAGGACCAGTGACCTCACTTAGAGAGCTGTGCATATGACGCCATTTACCGGGACCCAGGGCAGCCTTAAAGCTTGTTATATCTGTAAAGGGTGGAAATGGATGGATATTAGATTAGGACAGTAGACAGGAGGAGGCGCTTTCACCCATTTAGATGTGAAACTGGTGAAGCAGACAAACTGCCAGTATTAGTGTCTGAAGGGAATGAAACATTGAAACAATGTTTCAATGCTAATTTAGCACAAAATTATATGTTGAACTATACATGCTCTATGACATTGTTTGTAAACTCTCTTCTCAGTGTGTTTACGTGTGTATTATCAAAGGCCGTTAGTGTTGATATAATACATAAGTATGTACAGTGCTGCTTGAAAGTTTGTGAACCACTTGCAGAATCTGTGAAAATGTGAATAATTTTAACAAAATAAGAGGGATCATACAAAATGCATATTATTCAAATATTGTCCTGAATAAGATATTTTACATAAACGATGTTTCCATAAAAAAAAATAGCTGAATTTATAAATATGACCCCATTCAATAGTTTGTGAACCCTTGATTCAGCTTTTCTTGTTTTTTTGTCTTGTGGACCATATGTAAACATTTTTTTATGTAAAATATCTTAAATATAAATATAATGTAAAATACTAAATAAAAAATAACATGCATATTGTATGATCCCTCTTATTTTGTTAAAATTATTCACATTTTCACAGATTCTGCAAGGGGTTCACAAACTTTAAAGCAGCACTGTATATAACACAATTGTATCAACCAAAGTCTTTTTGAATGTGGTTTGGGGGTGAAGTTTAAGAGCTTGGATGTTATGGACTAAGATGCAGTCAGACACAACCACATCAGAGCTACTGGTGTAAAACAGCTACTTAATTCTGAGGAACAGTTGTGTGATGAAATAAAAAGGGAGACAAGGAAGTGCTATGAATCGGTCTCGAAGAGCAAGATGGGTTGAAAGAATCTGCTAGTAGAGAGATAATGGATGAGTAGGGAAAGATGTATGGAGGAGTTTCAGAGACAAAGCACCTAGTGCTATAAAGCAAAGTAAATGGTAGGAGTGATAAAAGCTTGATAACGACAGTGGATGAAAATGGAGCAAGGAATTTGTAGATGGAAGTTAAAAGCACGATTGATTTAATGTTGAAGATCCATAAAGGGAATTCCTGAGAAATATTTGCCCAAGTAGCAGGAAGCATGAAAGGAAGTGATGGAGTCGTAAAGACAAACCTTTGCAGTGGAGAAAGATTTTTATTGTGACAATAGCAGGGTGCAGAAATGACTCGTGTTCACTACTGAACCACAAGCTAAGAGTATTGTTGAGGTTTGATTTGTTGTGTATTATCACCAGTTTGTTAACTTGCTGCACAGTTGTGCAAACTGATATGTAGTCCATGTCAAACTTTATAGTCTGTCTTGTGTCACACATTGATTTTCAGTCATGCATGCGATGCAATGACATGATCATCTTATGTGCTATAAATCTGAGCTCTCATGCACATAGAAGCACATACTTTCACACATGTGACAACACAAACGCCATGCTCTTTTAACCGAGCTGAGTATAAAGCCAGCCAGTCACACAAATATGTGACCCTTTTTACACGTGGTATTGACAGCAGGGTTTGGCACAACTCAGAATTGAAAAATTGCCTCCCATTTGTTTGATGAGTTGGAATTTAAATTGAAATAGATTCAGCCTACTGTTACGGTGTGGTGTTGTAGAGACGTAAACGGATATCCACAATTAACAGGTATTTAATAAACGAAGGAGAATCACAAACAACCAAACACATAATATAACATTAAGATCAGACAGGGAGTGAAGGGAGTGAGTCCATTATAAAGGGAGTGCTGATGATGAAGTCCAGGTGCAGATGATGAGTGCTGATGGGGAGATGATGAGGGAAGTGAGTGCAGGTGTGGAAACAGGAGGATCTTGGGAAATGGAGTTCAGGAGACGAGGGAACTGTAACACCTACAGTAAGCTGAAGTGGAATTTACTGAATTTCAGTTCAAAGAAATGAATGGCATCCTGGAATTTTTTCCCTACCCTGATCCCTCTGTCTGTGAGGCTTTTAAAACCTTTAAAAAATCTTGTTACAACCATTGGGGCTATATGAATTTTATTGAATCAGTTTATTAAATTATTTTTTCAGTTTATTTTCTTTTATTTTAAGGCACCAGCACGTTTTTCAAGAAGTAGCCCCTCTATAAAAGGATTCTTATTAAAATCCAATTTTTAAACTATCTGAAACAATGTTTATTGGAGTACTTTATGTGCTCTTGAATATATTTTCTCTTTATTAAAGGGTTAGTTCACCCAAAAATGAAAATTCTGTCATTAATTACTCACCCTCATGTCAAAGACTTTATTCAACAATATCTCGTGATGGGCGATTTCAAAACACTGCTTCAAGCTTCGAAGCTTTACGAATCTTTTGTTTCGAATCAGTGGTTCGGAGCACGTATCAAACTGCCAAAGTCACATGATTTCAGTAAACGAGGCTTCGTTACATCATAAGTGTTTTGAAATTTCAATGGTTCACCAATGGGGGGCGTGACTTTGGCAGTTTTATGCGCTCTCCGAACCACTGAAACAAAAGATTCATAAAGCTTTGTGAAGTGTTTTGAAATCGCCCATCACTAGATATTGTTGAATAAAGTTATTTAGTTTTTTTGGCGCACAAAAAGTATTCTTGTCGCTTAATAATATTAAGGTTGAACCACTGTAGTCACATTAACTGTTTAAATATGTCTTTAGTAGCTTTCTGGGCATTTGAAAGTGTTAATTATCTTGCTGGCAATGCAGGCCTCACTGAGCCATCGGATTTTATCAAAAATATCTTAATTTGTGTTCTGAAGATGAACGAAGGTTTGGAACGACATGAGGGTGAGTAATTAATTACATAATTTTCATTTTTGGTTGAACTAACCCTTTAATCGTAAGGCGATCAGATCCAATCTGGGGATTCTCCATCAATACCCTACCCCTATAAATTCTTCTGTCCTAGTAAGCACTCACTGAACCTCTTTATCCCATCTATAATATCTATAATTAATCTATAGTCTTCCTTCCTTCCTTCCTTCCTTCCTTCCAGATGTATTGTCAGTTCTCAATTTATGTTGGCCTTTGCCGCAGACCCGGCGTTGCTTCTCCGGACTGCATGAAAAGGTGTGTTCGCTCATAAAGTCGCAATACTGCGTCTTCCTCAGTCATTTTCGCCCCATGCTCCTTTTGTCTTCCATGTAATAAATGTAGCCAGAGTTCACATTATTGCTTTGTGCAGAATGTGTAGCCTGATGTAATTTTTTTTCATCTCTCCCCATCTTTTATTTCATTCTCAGCAACCGCCATAGTCTGTGAAAGACGTCTCCTCCTTGTCCTCGTCTACAACTCCTCACAACATCAAAGAAAGCTGGAGAGAAGGAGTGTGGGAAGGAGGGGTCTGCCTTGTATCTGGGTTCTGATGAAGAAGACGGTGGAGGAGAGGGGGAGGGGCGAAAGAGATTGTGTGTGTGTGAGAGAGAGAGAGAGAGAGAGAGAGAAAGCAGGTATGGAGGGAGGGAAACAAGAGGATGAGAGAGGAATGAAGCCAACCAACCAGCTGAAAGAGAACGAGCAATTGGGGCTATTTGAACGTGGCAGGGAGAAAAGGAGGGAGGAGGGAGAGAGAGAGAGAGAGAGATCGATTGTCAGAACCGAGGAAATAGAAGTGTTACTATTGCACGGCCACTGGAACGGTGTCTGCCCGCTGAGGATATGCATTGGCTCCCAGCGCTCACCGGCTCGCAGGACACGCTCTAAAATGTAATTTCCAAAGGCCTAATTGTTGCCACGGTGATTTATTTTCCTCCATTTCATTTTTCTTTCTTTCTTTGTTTTATCTGCCTTCTCTATCTCCTCTCCTTCTCTTTTTGTCGTTGTTGTATTTTTCCCCCCCCTTTTTTTACCAGCTGCTGGATTTTCCCCTTCGTTTATAACTGCTGTCATTCTCTCCATTTACAAAGGAGGGATCTACAAAAACAGGCAACCACAGTAAGACAGTAAGTGGGGCTTATTTCTCTTCACGCCTGTGTCGGGGTGATGCATGGAACGGGAGACTGGTGAAAATGTGCAGAGGATGATAGATGAATGGATCCTGAAGAGGGTTTTAAGAGTAGATGCTGGCGGTTTGCCATTCAAAGTTGAACCATTCAGATCTGGAAATATGAGCTATTGGGAAACAGAGGCGACTTGTGCATGTGCTGTATCTGCTGTAGGGAGTGAATGGTGTGAGGAGATCAGACTTGAGTTGGTGTTGCTCATTATCTGTATTTTGGCTGCAGCTGCGTGTCTTTTTATAAAGGGGAATGTGATTCTACATTAAAGAGACATATGCTGAGGTTCGATTAAAACAGGAGATGCATGAAGCACAGAACGAATAGGTGAATAATTCATCAGCAGGTAGTAAGTTTTTCTGTATATATATATATATATGAATGTGTGTTGGCGTGAGAGAAAGAGCTTGGCACAGAAAGAGATCATCATAATGATAAAATGACAAGTGAATATAAATCAGTTTGGTCTCCTCTGTATTTTAAAGAGAAAAGACTGATATTGCAGTATCCTGTCACTCCCTGAAACACACCCACCCACATACATTGGCATGCATGCAGACTTACTCACCCAACAGTGCTAACGGACTGATCTGCAAGCGTGGCAGCTCTCATGCGATTGCTGCTCTTAAATGCCACATTAGTTTTATTTTCTGTTCACTGCTTTTTGTCGTTCTTTCTCCTAAGCATATGCAATGCATGCAGCACTTGCTGTCAAGGGGATAGTTCACCCAAAATGGAATTTCGGTAACACTCTCCTTAAAGCCTTTATGTATAATGTATTGTAAAGGTATTCATAATGTATGTTATGATGCATTATATTTTTTCATAGATAATTGTAACCAAAGTTAAAATGCATTATAATATTTGGAGATTCCTGGTTACATCTGAAATTGGTTGTTTTTAATGCATAATACTTTCTTTAAAGGTTTAATATAAGTATTATAATGTATTATAACGATAGTTACAGTTATTTATGAGAGCATGCAACACATTATAAGGTGCATTGGAAAGCATAATTAATGCATTTAAAATACTTTTATAATGCTTTATATATAAAGGCTTAAAGTAAATTATTACCAAAATTTCTATCATCAATTATTCACTCATGTCGTTTCAAATCTTTTATGACTTTCTTCATTCTGTGGAGCATAAAAGGTGGAATATTGAATATTATGCCAGCCACTCTTTTCCATGCAGTTACACTGAACTTGTAGCTCAAAAAAAGCCCTATAAGAGTATCAGTAATGTGGTCTACACGACTAGTGCAGTAACTCAAGTTTTATGAAGCCAAACTATTAAAACAGACCAAAATTTAGAACATTATTCACTTTGTTATTCACATTCAGCCAGGTTTTTGTGATGCACATCAACAATTCATTAAAACTGATCTGACTCAATTTGTTCATGAATCCACAAACATGGTGAGGAGAGCTAGAGCAAATTTTCAGTGAATAACAGTTTAAATTTCTGTGTTTTCATCACAAAGAGCTATTGCGTAACTTCAGATGATGGAGAATATTGCACCTGAGTCATATGGATCACTTTAATGATGCTTTTGAAACATTTTTGAAACTGAAAGCTTCAATATCCATTAAATGTAAGTGAATGAAAATGAACATGGAAAACAGTCTTGAAAAGAAGCAAGAAAGTCATACCGGTTTGGAACAATGTTAAATTTTGAGTGAACTTTTCTTTGGATCATGTTTATTTGGTTTATGCCATTAATCCCAGATTAATATTTAATATAAAAAGTTGTGAATATAAGTAGTCCAGGTACTTTTCAGGCGATTCCCATAATCACTGTTTTCGCTACAGATTGTTCTCCGCCCACAGACACACACTGGTGCTTAGACAGCCCACTGAATGCCCCTCAAGTAGATAGCAAACTCCTCAT
This sequence comes from Anabarilius grahami, assembly GCA_003731715.1. NCBI lineage: Eukaryota > Metazoa > Chordata > Actinopteri > Cypriniformes > Xenocyprididae > Anabarilius > Anabarilius grahami. The sequence continues at coordinate 6,250,704 of RJVU01053643.1, read as the reverse complement.
CTCTCAGGCTAGAAGTGGCACACAAGTGAATGGACAAGAAAACATTCCATCTTCTACACAGATGTGAAGCGATCTTGAGGCAGCAGCAGTGTGTCAGTGTGTGCCGTTATACAGGGTGTGCGTGGGGATTTGGTTTGGGACTGTCCCCTGCCATTATCTGCTGAATCTATTATTAGAAGCCTTTATTTCTTGTGTATATCCTCCTCTGATACATTGTCTGCATGCAGAAGAGGGACATTTTTGCAGGTCTTCACTGCGGTCACCTGTAATTACATGATATTTGTATTTCTAGCCAGTTATTGAGAGAGAGAGAGAGAGAGAGAGAGAGAGAGAAAGAAAACATGGGGGAGGGAAAAATAATATGTAATGAAGCCAAAGAGAAAAGAAGCTCTCTGTTTAATTAGCTCTATCACTTGATAAAAATGAAGACCACGTATGGCAGAGTTTTTTATGCTGAGTATAAAGGAAATATTTGGAAAAATAAAGTCCTAAGTCTTTTTTTCCCCCAGAAAAATAATAAAATATTCTTAGAACTAATGACTTGTTTTTGAGAGTATGTTTTAAAGGACTTAATTTGGTAAGATATAAAAAGATATATAAAAAAAACTGATTAAGAAAATGATATTTTTGCAGTGGAGAAAATGGAGGGAAAGGTATGTTGTAAATACTGAATACTGATATTTCCTCACAAATATAATAAATCTCACAAATATTGTTAAATTGATGCGTAATAGCATTAAAAAATCTATTTATTTGCAAATGGGCTGAGAAACCAAAGCTCTCAAATATGTTTTCCTGGCACAGATATTGGGACAGCATGGTGTTGCCAACATTGCTTATAATAAAACATCTCTTCCTCAGTCACACGCTGTCACAACTGTCACACACTCTCATTTCCCACACTCACTCACTCTTCCCTAAACACACACATACACACAGAGTCTCTCCGGTGTAGTCTGAGTGTGTTCGCTTCGGGGGGGATATGAGATAGGATGACAGAGTAGATAATCAGACAAAGGCACACAAAGGGAGTTAAAATTAGCCACATTGAACGGGCCATTGATAAATTGGGAAACTAGAACGCCACTGACACCCTTCTGCTCAATGCTCCGGAAAAGCCAGCCTCTCCCCTCATCTGCATTGGCCTCTCCATCTCATTAGTACACATGAACGTGTCCAGAGTAGGGATGTACAAAACCATATGTATATATATACACATACTTTAAAAAAATAAAAATAAAACATTTTGAAAGAAAACTTTAATGCTCACCAAACCTGCATTTATTTAATCAACAATACAGTAAAAACTGTAATATTGTAAAATATGATTGTTTTAAAATAACTATTTTCTGTTTTAAAATGTAATTTATTTAGAAAAAAATTCAGTCTTCAGTGTCACATGATCCTTCAGAAATCATTCTGATATGATGATTTGCTTCTTAATATCTTGGCAGGAGCTGTGATACTTATTTTTCAGGATTCTGTGATGAATAGAGTTCAAAAGAACAGCATTTATTTAAAGTCACCATTGAATAAAAAATTACCATTCTTTCTTTTTAATGGAATATTTTTTTTATTTTAAATCTATGTTTTTTCTTACTCGAGAAGCTTTCGCTGAGATATACGCCACAATAGGGAAGAAAAGACGATCTAAACTTCCGTTTCATGGCGACTTTAAAATAGAAATTATTTGTAACACTGTAAAAGTCTTTACTGTCACTCTTGATCATTAAATTAATTCTTCCTGAATAAAAAAGTGACTAGTAGTGCTGGTATGTGAGAGTACCACCACAAAAAACAGTCGGCCCTCCTGATCCATCCCTAGTGCGTAGAGTGAAAGTATTTCTTTGCATTTACTTCATATTTGTTTGTATTGCCTCTTCCATGTCTTCATTTGGAGCCGTGCTGGTAGTAAGTGTACCACCGCTCCCTTTGTAGTTCAAACACTTCTCTCTCATTATGCTTAGCAGAAAGATCTCCTGTCTCACACTTGTAACCGTGGATGAGAAATTTTCTCATCTTAACATAGTAACTGCTCAAACAATTTAACAGGGTTAGATAAATGATAACACACTCACACAAAATCTACTGAAGTTGTGGACAGCCTGATGACTGGTTGTGATGAATGTAGTCTGATGTTCTTCTCACGTTGTCCTATAAAATGAGTAGATAAAAACATGCAATCAGTTAATGCCATTCAACAAACATCTCCACCCTGAGTGTTTTCTAAAGACACACGTTTTCCTGTCTAAGCTGATGAGTCTAGGCAGTGGGCGCTACCTGGCCAGCTTGAATCGATACCAGGTGGATCAGTTTAAATTAAGCCAGCGTGGAGACTTGATATGGTGTTCACTGTTCCATTCCTATTCATTTTACTCAACTAATGTCAGGTTATATTTGTTCTCCAATCCATCCTGAGTTTTTCGCTTTTCCTGACCACTCCTCCTCCTCTTTGTCCTCTCTTTGTGGACTTTACTTCTCGGTCTCCTGTACAGTGAGTGAGTTTTTCTTGCCCTTCCGTCCTCTTCTCCCTCAGTGTGTTTGCCCATCAGTTGAAGAGTGTGAAATCTCTCCTTCCACTAATATTTGCTGTATAGGCTCTTGGGGGGGGGATAGTTCAAGCTTTCAGGATTTAGCCCAGTCGTTTTACGCACTTCCGCTCACGTTTTTCCTCCCTCTCTCGTTCTGCTCGCGATAAAGGACTGATCTGGGACAGACGGTCTCCCTTGCGCTCTGGCCTACTTCAGCTCTGTCCTTTCTCTCTCACCTCCCAAAACTCTCTCCTCTTTTCTTCTTTCCATCTGTTTCTCCCTCTTTTGCCCTGAGTGTGTCTCTCTTTGGCGTATGGGCTGATGACTAGTGTTGTGGGAAATTACTTGTAAAACTAATGCATGACAATATTACATTGCTCTTACTAAATGTTACATTATTTACTTTTGTGTAACTTTTTATCCCTGACAGCTAACTTAGAAGTGAAGTTAGTGAACTTTGTAAAAGTGCTTTGCTTTGAAGTTTTGTTGTTTGTTTGTTTTACATAAAAGTGTTTATCCATCACATACATACTATACTGTGAAAAGCGCACACTGATTGTCATGACAATGGCAAGGTTTTTGCCAGCCGTACCTGTGGGCTCAAGGACAGAGTAGATCCACCGCTGCTCTGAGGCATCACCCAAATTCTTATTTTGTCTTCAATAAATAATGAGTACAACAGGATTTGACTAAAATCTTTAAAACAAATCTCATGGTTCACTGAAAGAAACTTTGCCAAGCTCAGTGCATCAGTAAGTACAATTAGCTCATTATTTTAAGTCTGACTAAAACTATTTTTAAATGTTGTGTGAACACTTTAGTCTTTCTTAAATTGCAATGGTTGTGTACCTTAAAGGGATAGTTCACCCAAATGTGAAAATTATCCCATGATTTACCCTCAAGCCATCCTAGGTGTATATGACTATCTTCTCTCAGACGAACACAATCGGAGATATATTTAAAAATATCCTTAGTCCTCCAAGGTTTATAATGGTTGTGAATGGGGGGCCACGTTTTAAAGACAAAAAAAATGCATCCATCCATTAAAAAAGTAATCCATACGACTCCAGGGGGTTAGTAAAGGCCTTCTGAAGTGAAGCGATGCGTTTTTGTAAGAAAAATATCCATATTTAAAACTTTATGAATTCGAATAACTAGCTTCCGGCGGACGACCGTACGCAGAATGCGCAAGTCCACTTGCGCCAAATGAGTAATCCTCTGATGCGATGTGTTACGCAGGATGTAGGAGTGTTGTAAGCTTAGACGCCTCTTGCGGTTCATACAAATAGGGCTGTGCAACAAATTTAAGCTCCTCTTTTCTTATATCAAAATCCTCCGACATTTCTCTTTAAAATCATCGTTTTAGACTTATAATCCATGACCGGTGATTTGTTTTGCTCTATCCTCTGCGCCTCCTTGTTCGTCATTACGTTGTGCGTCAGGTCAAAGATACTCTTCCACCGCAAATCGACTTGCGCATTCTGCGTACGGTCGTCCCCCGAAAGCTAGTTATTTGAATTTATAAAGTTTTAAATATGGATATTTTTCTTACACAAACGCATCGCTTCACTTCAGAAGAACTTTATCAACCACCTGGATTCGTGTGGATTACCTTTTTTTAATGGATGGATGCATTATTTTTGACTTCAAAATGCAGCCCCCCATTCAAAACCATTATAAACCTTGGAGGACTAAGGATATTTTTAAATATATCTTTGATTGTGTTAGCCTGAAAGAAGAAAGTCATATATACCTAGGATGGCTTGAGGCTGAGTAAATCATGGGATACTTTTCATTTTTGGGTGAACTATCCCTTTAAATGTACTTAACCTCATGTCATTTTAAACCTGTATGGCTTTATTTATTCTGTGTTTTTTGTACATACAATGAAAGTCAATGACGTCCAATGGTGTTTGGAACGTTTTTAAAAATATAACATTTTGTGTTCTGCAGAATGAAGAAAGCCATACAGGTTTGAAACCACATGAGGGTGAATAAATGATGACAGAATTATCATTTTTGGGTGAACTATGCCTTTAAATTTAAGATGTTAAAGGGGAAGATTTTCAATTGTATGAGTGGGTAAATAAATTAAATATTCACAAAAGTAACACATTATCTATTTGAAATATAGTAACTTTATGGTGTAAATTTTAAGTATCATGCTACTTTAATCTTTACATTAACTTGGAAAAAGTGACCTGATTATGCATTGCTCATGTTTCATCAGAATATGATGCTGCTTTGTTGGTGTACCCACCAGGCTTTTTTGCTATCTTAACCAGCAAACTTCCTGGGTCAAACATCTTTACGGAAAAAAAAAGAGCATTCACATTAACCAGCATTACTTGCAAGTAAATAGCTTGACAGTGCTGGTCCATTAGCTAGATGAGCACCAAACCAAGACTATGCTGGTCTAAGCTGGTCTTTTCAGCAGCAGAGTATGATGTTGTTCAGATTGTCTAGTAGTTTATAATAGCTGGAGCTTTGGTGTCATGTACTCTGGTCATATCTGTCTTTGAACTGGAGAACTGGAGTGATCTGCCAAAACCCCCTTGCACTAACAGAGCTGTTTCCCCTTGTGACTAAAGAAAGACCCAAACACAAGTCCTGCTGCTGAGATTGGTCTAGCACTTTGGAAACTCGGGCTCAGCCAGCGTGTGATGGTGTCTGTATCAGTGTGAACACAGGGCATTGGGGTGTTTCTCACAGCAGTGGTTGAGCGTGTGTATGCACAAAAGTAGAACAGAATCCTTTTGTTGAATCTCAGAGGACAGCATTGCATCTTTCCTTTTCTATCTTCCCTCATTGCATCGCTGCAAATGCAAGAGAAATATCATTGCAGTAATGCAGCCACATGCTGCCGTACCTCTTCCTTCACACTCGCTGCATGAGGATAAGCTCATTCATGCCAATTGATCTGAGTGATTGGCCGGAGGCTCCTGCTCTTCTGTGGACTGGATCCCAGTGTATTAGAGCTAATTGCACCATTGAGAGGGAAAGAGGGATGCAGCAAAAGAGGGGGAGTGGGGCATGAATTTTCCCAGCAGTCACCAGTGCATCATCAAAGTACAGCTATTTTTAGACTCACAAGCAGTGGTGGTGAGCCAGTCGGCCCAGAACAGCAGTTTCTACTGCCATGGCAGTGCATTACGCCCCATATTGACTTTTCTACGGACGGTTTTGCTGCTTATGCACATTTATCAAGTGTTTATGTTCGGGTTCAGTAAGATGAATCTTATAAGTTTATATAATTCCCTTTTCCAAGGGTTTTCAAACTGAGGTCAGCAAGGGGCTTGCTAGGGAATCCGTTGAAAATTTCAGCAAAAAAAAGGTAACTAAATAAATAGACTGACATTACTGTCCCCCCCTCTACTTTTTAAAGACATAAATCATGAGATTAATCAAGATTGTCTTGATTTTATTGAGAGCCATAGCTTAATAATAATAGTATAAATTATATATAGCAGTGGTTCTCAACTAAAACCAGGATATTTCTTTTTTCTTTGAAAAACCAGGGTTCATATGCGATAGCTTCATTTTAAAAGTGTAATTTCTAGACTTAGAAAACTCATGTAAATTAATTAAATCTCAATACGTATAAAAATGTAATTAATATACATTTTTTAGTTATGCCAAGCTCCAAAATATTTTATCAGGCAGAAATTATGAGTAAAAAATATTTTTAAATAAACCTTGTCCTTAATTCTTTTCAAGTAAATCATGATAGCTGGAAAATAATTTTTTTTTAAAAAAGAAGAAAAAAAACATTCAGCTGTTAAAACTTCTTGAATTCTGAAATGTAATTTACAGAAATGAGTGTTGGGCCTTCTAAGGCACCGTTTACACTGATGCATTTTCGTTTTAAAATGCATAAGTTTTGCTACACCTGTTACAGTTACGCCTGTCATTTACACTACGTCGGCATTTTTTGAACCTCAAAAACCGGAGACTGCAATGGAGAATGAGCTATGTAAGTGTGTGTGGCTAAGAAGCGCTCATCTTCATTCAGAGGGATTATGCTACTGAGACGTGCTTAATGAAGACAGGAAACAATCCATTACTCATGAATACTTCTGCATAAAATCGCATTGTTTGCAAAATCATATAGTTGCACACAAAACCTGTATTAATCCGCCAACGCTTGCTCTTCTTCACTAGTATAACACAGTTGTCGCTTCTGATGAGAATACCAGTTATCTAAAATGGCTATGGCTTACCCATGCAGATCCACGAGGCTGAATGTCATTAAGGCAAATGACTCCATCTGGTTTGTTTATTAGGAGCGTGTTTTAGAGTTGCGCCGAACAGATTAACTTTGTGTGTGATCCACTGCATTAGTTGATGAATAGCTTGTTGGAGGCCAGTGATGCATGCCTGCTATACTTCAGTCTCTGCTCATCTACTGCAGGTCTAATGGCCACATACTTCACTAGATCTCTATCGCAGCAGCTATGCTAAACTTGCTAATGTACCTCTCCATATGCTGACGGTTTTGGCTCATTTTATCAGTGTCAACTGCACACAGACCATCAATCAACCTTCAGCTTAGCTGCGGTGGCAGTGTCAGCTCAAGTCAACAACTAGATCAATAGGCTTTTAGAGCCATCCTACTCGTCAGTCATGTCCTGTTCAAGACCAGAGTTGACATGGAAAATTTTATGAAGTCACAGGTTATTTTGTGTAATTAGTTAGCCTACTTTTATGAATGTTTTTTTTTTTTTTGTGCATTTTCTAGGCACTTAAAGTGATAGCTCACTAATTTTGTCACAAATTTTTGTTTTATTCACCCTTACTCATGCAAGTATGCATTTCTTTCTTCTGTGGAACACAAAAGAAGATATTTTGTTTAGGGTCCAGTTCTCACTATTAACTAGTTGCTTATTAGCATGCATATTACAAGGATATTGGCTATTTATTAGTACTTATAAAGCACATATTAATGCTTTATTCTGCAAGACCTCGTTCTACATCCCTTAATCCTACCCAATACATAAACTTAACAACTTATAACGTAATAAGCAGTAATCAGGAGTTTAAGGAGGCAAAAGTCTTAGTTAATAGTAAGAATTGGACCCTAATCTAAAGTGTGACTATATATTTTAAATATATTATTTATAATGCAGTATTTTTATTTTTGTTGGTATTTGGTATTACCATGAGCCTGGCTTAATTAGCCAAGTTTTGGACAAATGTTTTTCCAGGGCCATGGACACCTGCTGTTATGTGTTTTAAACAAACAGTACAAGGATAGATGTCTAGTGTTGGCTTGTGGGGTTTTGTATTTGAGAAAACGAAGAGGAGAGAATAACAAAAACAGATTCAGAACAGTTCTTCTTTCACCGAAACAGGTGCGTGTTCAAGCCTAAAGCTATTAGCCTAAAGAGATGAGCAATATGTGACAGCATAAATTATAAGAAAACAAGAACCCATCTGTGCACTTGCATCAAGTTTTAACAATCACTGTTGGTTTGAGTTATATTTTACACGTCTTTTTAAGAACAAGTAGCAGTACCTGTTAGTATCTGCAGATTTATTACATATAGCACAAAAAGTCAACCATCAGATGTAATATTGACAATAATAGACGTTCTCTGTCAGGATGTATATTATTACGTGGCACTCTGGAATACTTGATTCTAACTGGTCGTTCACAACAAACATCTGTTAGGTATTTCATGTTATTCATCCGAATAACTGAAACCGGCACTACTTTGATGTTTCACACTGCGGACTTGCTTTCTCTTGTTTCATACAAATGCAACCACCACCATCTTGCATCTATGTTATGGAATGTAGTGAAAATGACCTCAGAGGACTTCGGTATTAATATTACTATAATATTGCTGCACACTGCTGACTGATCACTTTTTACACTTCAAAAGATTCTGAAATTACAAGCTCTAGTGCTTTTAAATGGTTTCAGGACTCGGGTCAGAGATTTTTTTAAGCAGTCATTTTGGCATTTATGTAGTTAGTCACATTTTTTTTTTTCTTATTGTTGTCATGTTTTGTGCTGCCATTGAAAACCAGAAAAAATCATAATATTTCACTAAATATAAGAGGCCAAAAAGATATAAATTACTTTAATACTCTCTCATACTGTAGCATTGGGACAGTGTGTCCTCAGGTGTGTCAGAGTAGTTATATTGCCCTCACTATGTGCTCGGTCATCCGTTCATCCCATTTATAAGAGATTATGGTGAATGAGCCAGACCTTCATCCACACCAGGATCCCTGTGTTGATCCTCTTCTAAAGCCTGTGCTCAGCTGCAGGCCTTATTCAGAAAGCTGTGGGTGGGTCAACCAGGCAGTCAGGCATCTGGAGGTGGTGCCGCTCAGCTTGCGATGATGGATTCAGGATAGATTGGTGTGATTGGCTGGAGTGGCTGTGCACATTAATAATGGAGGCACTGCTGGTTGTATTTATAGTAACAGTGGAGGGTGGCGGCACTGTGAATGTGGAATGATATATGACAGAACCTCCCTAACCACTCAGCTTCCTGCCTGTTTGCTTGAGAGGCCGTCGTGTGAGTGGACGCCAACTGCCGTGACTAACAGCTGTAGAAATTGCAGGCGATAACGTCCTGGAGACGTGCATGTACACTGGCAGACTTTGACGCACACAAACAAACTAACTTGCTTCTTTCAGTGCTCCATTTACTTTAAAACTTATCTTCCTTTCTCTTGTCTAAACTGGTCTATCCAAACAGTTAGAGGAATATTTTGGGGTTCAGTATAAGCTCAATTGACAGCACTCGGCATAATGTTCATTTACCAAATGAATTTAAAAGTTGTTTTTTTTTATAAAATGGCAAACAACTGTTAGCACTTACAATGGAAGTAAATGGGGCAATTTCTGAAGTATTTAAAAGCAGAAATGTGAAGATTATACATTTTAATAAAAGCACTTACATAAATTTTTTTGTTAAACCTTGCATTATTTCAGCTGTAAAGTTGTTATTGTAATTTTTATTGTCATTATATGGTTTTTAGGTAAAAAAGTTGACTAACTTTACAGAAAAGTTACAAAAAACCATGTTAACACAAATATTGTTTACGTCTTGTGGCTATACTACTGAAACAATGATATTTTAACATTTACAAATTGGCCCCATTCACTTGAAGTGTCACACTGTAACTGGAATTTTGATGTTGATTGAGCTTATTGAAAACAAAATGGCATTAAGCTTTTCGTACAGACACAATAGATGAATGTATTTTCTCCTCATTATGAAGCCTTAAAGGGTTAGTTCACCCGAAAATTCTGTCATTAATTACTCACCCTCATGTCGTTCTACACCCACAAGACCGTCGTTCATCTTAGGAACACAAATGAAGATATTTTTGATAAAATCTGATGGCTCAGTGAGGCCTGCATTGCCAGCAAGATCATTTCCTTTTCCAATGCCCAGAAAGCTACTAAAGACATATTTAAAACAGTTCATGTGACCACAGTGGTTCAACCTTAATATTATAAAGCGAATAGAATACTTTTTGTGCACCAGAATAATGATTTTTCAACAATATCTAGTGATGGGCGATTTCAAAACACTGCTTTATGAAGCTTCGAAGCTTTACGAATCTTTTGTTTCGAATCAGTGTTTCAGAGCGCATATCAAACTGCCAAAGTCACGTGAACTATTGAAATTTCGAAACGTTTCAAAACACTAATGACGTAACGAAGCCTTGTTTACTGAAATCAAGTGATTTTGCCGCTCCGAACCACTGATTCAAAACAAAAGATTCGTAAGGCTTTAAAGATTCATGAAGCACTGTTTTGAAATCGCCCCTCACTAGATATTGTTGAATAAAGTTGTTATTTTGTTTTTTTGGCGCACAAAAAGTATTCTTGTCGCTTTATAATATTAAGGTTGAACCACTGTAGTCACATGAACTGTTTCAAATATGTCTTTAGTAGCTTTCTGGGCATTGAAAAAGGAAATGATCTTGCTGGCAATGCAGGCCTCACTGAGCCATCAGATTTTATCCAAAATATCTTAATTTGTGTTCTGAAGATGAACGAAAGTCTTACGGCTGTGGAATGACATGAGGGTGAGTAATTAATGACAGAATTTTCATTTTTGTGTGAACTAACCCTTTAAGACTTACTTCTGGCTTTCTTTCAATGTAAGGTCAATGTTGTTGGCTCTTCATACTCCAACCAGGTGGCCGATCTTATGTCATTCAGGGGGCGCAGATTCTCCAGAGCTTCGGTAATTATGAAAGAGGCAACATAATTATGACTGTAATGATCACATTAACATTTGAAAGCAGAAAGCCATCGCACTAGAAAGGATTGATTTCGTTCACATCCTTCAAATGCATTATTACCAGATTACTGCTTTATTTTCAAATCAGCCATGGAACATTGAATGCCTAATTGATCTCAGTCTTAGAGATTAGAGCGAAGAACGAGCATCACTTAAGTTGCGTCTCCATCAAAAGAGTCTATTGGAATAATTTTACAGAATCAATAACATGAATTATAAAGTTAGACTAAATATGTTCACAACAATATTCAGAAGATTATACAGTGACATAATTTTTCTTGTACTATGCCACTGCACCTCCTCAAAATCCCATGCCTGCTTGCATCGTAATGGAGTAAAAATTATGATTCCTCCCATTCTTGTGAAATTTTTGACACAGATTGCAAATGTTTTTTTAAGCATCACTCAGACGTACAGTAATCAAATAACACTGTCATGAAATCACTCTTTATCATTTCAGTCATATGCATCATTTAGCATTGTCCTGGGAGAGCGCATTCCCACGTTCCCTCAAACATAATGTGTGGCTTTGCGTGACACCCGTAGATTTGGAGTCATGTGGAATCTGGAGGAATGCTAAGTGTCTTTTCTGTTCTTTTTTATTGCTTTGAATAATTTAAAATGCAAACACAATTAGGAGGTGAAGCGTGTACATTGTCGAAGCCGAGGGACGTGGAGGAGAGGGAGGGGGAGAGAACTGCTGTTTGAAGTGTTGCCATATTGATTGGCCTATATAGAATAGATTAGAATGATATAAAGACTATTCCTCACGTTGGTTTCCCCCTTTCTTCCACAGTATAAATGTACAAAGTCAAACGTACAAAGTCAAATTTAATCTTCGGCTTCTTGACGCTCTTCTCTGTTTTCCATGCGACACTCTCCACTAAAATTGATTAGAAAATCAAGGCTTCTGTCATTAACTATCAAAGGCAGAAGCTTTTAGAGGCAGTAGTTAGTGTATGTTAATGAATAATATGATTAATGCACATGTAGAAATCTCATGTAGTTGAGATAAAAGCCACTCTCATCTATCTTTATGTTTAACTCTTTATTTATGCGTAGATGCTAAGCTAATGACTTTGAATGCATGGAGAATTTGTGGACTGAAGGGTTAGAAATAAAGCTTAAAATAAAGGTTTTTTATTGGCATTTGTGGTTCCATGAAGAACCCTTTTCATCCATAAAAGTTCAAAAGGCCCAAAAGGGTTTTTTTGCAGTGATGCCATAGAAGAACCGTTTTTGGATCCCAAAGAACCTTTCAGTGAGCAGTTCTTGGATGAATGTTTTTTTCTTAGTGTGAAGAACATTTAAAAAAATTTAAAGAACCTTTTTTTTTCCACCATAAAGCACTATTTGTGAAATGCAAAGATTCCATGGATGTTAATGGTTCTTCATGGAACCATGAATGCCAATGAAGAAACTTGATTTTATTTAAGAGTGTGGAACTTTACCATTGCACAAATGGTTCTTTATAGTGGAAAAAGGCATCTGTCAGATTATACTTTTAATGTGCCATTGATGTTTTATGGTGGTCATGTCACTCTAAGGCCTGACAGGAATATTTATTATTGATTATGTTGAAGGCGGTTAGAGAGCTGCCCACAGAACTCAGCACACTCTATTAAATACCAAGCAGCTTCATTTCTCAGGAAGATTTTCTCATATCAGTGACATCAGCACCACGTGTTGCAATATTGACATTGCTGAAAGCAGTCTAAATGTCAGGCCGCTATCATTTACACAAGATGACACTTCTTTGCAGCAGTTTATGCTCAGAGGGTGCTACAGAAAAGAAAGGTGACAAATGACAAAATTCATAATATTACAAAATACTAAATAATATTAAATTGAATGGAACTGAATAGTACAAGAACAAGCGTTGGAGGGTGCAATGAAAATACACTGTGCAGGACACAGTAGCTCATATAATAGCTGACATGTCCTTTCTGTCACTCATGTTGTCAGTTTATAATACCCAAATGGAGTGGTTGTAAATTGATTGTTAGGGTTTTGATACTAAATAATCAGAGGATATCTGCACACTGTTTCTCCCTTTATTTAACAAAGTTTAAAAGTGGCAACGTTTCAGTCAGAGACCTTCGTCAGGCACACATACACTCAAAAAAATTACTCTTTGAACGAACATAAAAAAATCATGGAAATGATTTCCACATGATTAAGTTGCTTTATTTCAGCATTATGCAATTCTGTTATTCCAATTTAATGTACTTACGTTGGGTCAACTTAATTTATTAAGGTTGATTCAACTTATTTACTATGGTTCGGCACAGCTTAATTTAATAGTGTCAGCCCAACTAATTTGCAATGTTTTGGACCAACTCACTTACTTAAGTTGATCCAATCTATGCAATTTAAGTTAGCCTAACAAAAGTGCTTAATGCTGAAAGAAAGCCATTTAATCACGCGGAAATCCTTTCCATGATTTAATTACATTAATTTAAAGAATAGCTTTTGAGTGTTAATAAATTAAAACCTTTTTACCATATTCACTCAAAAAAATGACACTTTAAACTAACTCAATTCAATCATGGACAGTGGTTCCACATGATTGAGACAAGTAAAATCCAATAGAATCAACCATGTTAAATTAACTAGAATCAATTGTGTTTATTTAAAATAAAATAAATAAAAAAGCAATAAATAAATAAAAAATAATGTTTTCATATACATTGATTTTTACAATTAATTATTCTTGTTTAATTTTGTGATTTACATAAGTTTTGTGATGTTCTGTGTTAGAAATCTAGATGTGATACTGGATTCATCCTAAATTGCCTTAACCAAAAACATTGTAAAGCCTAAATTGATCATAAGTCCATTGGTGGCAATGGTTTTACATTCATCATAGGCTTACAATGTTTTTGGGAATTGCAACCCAGAGCACTACCACAGTAATTACTTTCTTATTAAAATAATTTGAAAGTTTGTTAGCAGGTCCTCAACCCAAGCACAAGTGCAACAATTCACCACAATGGTAACCCTAAAACTATTAATTAACAGAAACTTTTAAATACCAACATAATAGAACAGTAAACATTAAAAAGTCTTTCCATTTTCTCATCTTCCTAAAAACTGCTTAAAATAACACTTTATTGCAACATTTACACTCCTAGTTCAGCCCCTTTGCAAAGCATGATGGGAAGTGAAAATCCTGTTTGATTGAGTCCTGGTTGGGTTTACTTGATTGAAACATGTTATTTTAATATAAAAACATCAAGTTAAGTCAAAAAATAATTGTTTCAACTTAATTTAACATGAAGCAATTGAATTTGAACCAGAAACCTAATACAATGGTGTTGAATCAAAATACATTGAATCAACTACATTGAAGCATCATTTAAACACAAATTCAACATCAAAAACATTAAAGTCAACCTCGAGATAACACCCAATATCCCCCATCTTTTATACAATTTGTAATTAGTAGTCCTAGAAGCAATCCATACATAGATATATTATACTCATACTTAGGTACAAATAGGGCTATGTTAACAACATTCACATTTCCGTACAAAAACTAGTACCAATTAGAAAAATGAATTGAGATCAAGTTCTAAATTCATACCTTTGGGGAAAAGAGTATTAAGTGTATAAATATAGTACGCTTCTCTTTTTAATAAAATGTTGTTGACATCACTTCTTCTAGGTAATTTAACATGTTCAGTTCCAATGAACCTGAGTGTAGAAAGGTTATGTCTTAATAAGTTAAAAATGTACTGCTACCGGATTTTTTGATCATTTGTACGTATACTGCTTCGATGTTCTTCAATCCTAGTTTTTAAAGCATGTTTTGTTTTTCCTATATACGCTAACCCACATGGACATTTAATCATATAAATGACGTTTTTAGTAGTACAGCTGATGACACCCTTAATTTTAAACTCCTTTCCTGAATGAGGATGAGAGAAAACACTCGTTTTTGTAGTAAAATTACATTGGGCACAACTATAGTTACCTGGAGGGATAGATAAAAAAGTGAGTGGATCGTTCTACTGATAAATTAACGTCAGCTCTTACCAAAAATCACGTATGTTAGCAGGACGTTTATACAGATATCTTGGTGTTTTCTCAAAGACATCATTAAGGAGAGGATCGGATTTTAGGATATACCAATGTTTATCTATGATCTTTTTTATGTCTGAGCAAACAGGAGAGTATCGAACGACACGTAATGGTTTTATTTTCTGATTTTAACTTTTTTTTATTTAGAGATCTTTTGATTTTCATTTTCAAATCTCCTAACTGCAGACAGTATCCAATCTTCATTGTAACCTCTCTCCCTAAATCTGTTAGATCAGTACTTTGTTGTATATATGATTCTTCAGTACTGCAAATCCGACGAATCTGATTGAATTGACAAATAGGTAAGCTACGTTTCAAAGTTGTAGGATGGTAGCTCTGTCCATGCAAAAGTTACGATCGGTGGGTTTTCTATAAAGATCTGTAATTATTTTTTTACCATCCCTAATAATGCAAATGTCCAGAAAACTAACACACAAGGTTTTCATACTGCAACTCAAATCTCAGTGAGGAAGATGTTGTGTCACTTGTTGATTTGGAGCCTTTAATATTAGAAAGTGACAGCAGTTTATATCTATTTGATGGATGGCTCAACTGGTCAAATGTGTGTGTAGTGTGTGTGTTTGTGTGTTAAAGCACTTTCTACAAACTACAAAATATGGCCTTTTTCTCTATTTACAGATATGATGAAACACGCATGGGTGAGTGATGTATGTGCGCAATTTCCCATGAAAACCATCCAGTCTGGTTTCAAACACTTATAATTGGCTTACTGTACCATAGTGAATCAGGGTAAGACAAAAAACAACAGCAACAAAACTTGCCTTTTGGAAGAAGGATTGATGATGTATTGACTCTTTATTTAAAATTTGTTAATTTTGAAGTTACAGCATACCTTTAAATAAGTATTTTAATAATATATATTAAATGAAATGAAAATCAGTTAATTTAAATTTTACAGTTTATGCACTCAACACTACAATTTGTGTAAAAATTGAGAAAATAAAATAATATTATTTACATGTCTTACAACCATGCTGTAGAAATGGTTAAAATGTTAAATAGTGTCACAATTTTAAGGAATGTTAAATTTTTTTGTTATGTGGGAAAATCATGTGCTTACAGTGTTGCATGCCAAACGTGTGTAATATTATGTATTTGGTGATTAAAATAAGTAAATATAATTTTTTATTACTATAAGGAATTAAATATTAAGTTTATTAATGTCAAAATTATGAAAAAGTATGATTTGTTATATGATGCAGTCATCAATTTCAGTATTTTAACGGTGGGACAGGCCAAAATAGTTGTTTAAAACTAGCTACTTTTATTGGATAATAGTTTATATAATAGTTCTCACAACAACAAACATGATTTGTGCTCAACTGTTTTAAAAAAGTTATCAGACACCAAAGAGAACTGTATTCATAGGAAGGGTCATAATCTTTACCATTTTTTTCCATTACCATATCACTCCTTGGTTTGGCCTATGTTTGTGAAATTGAATTTTGACATCTGAAGTGTGTCTGTGAATTGCACTTTCACGGAGGAAGAGAGAAGCATGTACTTGTTGGGGTGCGAGCTCCACTGATCCAGCTTCTTCCCGCCCTCCCTCTCAGCCATCTCTCTGAAACAGACACACAGAGACATTTTAATCCAGTGCTTGCCCATTCAAATCCCTCTGACGGCTGTATCATTGCAAAATACGTCCGTCACAAAATGCCAAGTCAGCTTGGCTTGCACCTGAGGGAGCTGTGGCAAAACAGCAGTGTAACCTGTCAGGAAACTCTGTCAAACACCATCAGTTGGAGGAAGCCCTCAGGCCACAGTGATGACATATCACCACACGGCACTGTCTCAAACACAGTGAACCAGCCTTATTTGACATGCTAATACAGCTATGATTTACCCAAGAATGTCATTATAATTTTGTGGAGGTTTAGTTTGTGGTAAAATCCATTTGGACTCTGAATTGAATACAAAACCAATTGCAGTCAGACAGCAATTTTCAGATTTGTTTTTAATACTCTCAAACACATTTATTTATAGATCAAATACAATTTTTTTTTTTTAAATATAGCAGTGTGAAAAAAAAGATGGAGTCGGCAAATACACAACCACATCTTATGGGAAACACATTAAAGGTGTTATAGAGGATGTTTTGTTTTATACATTTTTGCAATATTACTTGAAACTGTCTTTACTAAATGATAAAAGACTATTTATTAGGTGCACTGAAAGGAATAATATCAATATACATCATCTGTGCACGAGGTAGGGCCTTATGGTGCGTTCACACCGGACGCGAATGAAGCGGTAAGCGCGAGTGATTTACATGTTAAGTCAATGCAAAGACGCGAATTGACATCGTGCGGCGCGATTCGCGCGAATGATGCGATTCGGGCGTTTGACGCGATTCGCGCGAATCGCGCAAGTTGAAAAATCTGAACTTTGGCGAATTTACGCGCCGCGTTAACCAATCAGGAGCTTGCTCTAGTAGTGACGTGTCGTAGCGAGCTGAGGCAGAAATTCGAAACAACATGGAGGACAAAATCATCGTCGCTGTACATCTTCATACATTTATAGAAACAGAAATAAAAAGGATCGTGTTTGAAAGAAAGTGAGTGAGGAGGTCGGACAATCAGAAAAATTGTAAAAAATGGTCTTTACTCAATTTGAGCTATATATATATATACATATTAAGACTAAAAGCCAACTAAAGAGGACCAATTGAGCTTATTCGCTGTAATTTACAATTATTTCCCCACCGAAGTTGTGTTTATTCAGAGGAAGTGTGCAGAAAGCAGTGGGAGAGTCTGGGACACATAAAGGAGCGGGAGAGCCCCTCTCATGACGCGAATTCGCGTCTGTTGTGAAGGGATTTTCACGCGCGAATGAAGCGAATGTCACGTGCGAATGAAGCGAGTAAACTCAAAATGTTCAAGCGTCCAACTACGCACGAATAGCGCGATTTATTCGCGCAAGTCGCGTCCGGTGTGAACGCAGCATTAAAAACATCAGCCAATCGTTTACATGATCATCGCGTAAACGATTGGCCCTCTGGCTTGTCAATCACTGCCATTACGTTCCTTGTGAGAGACGTGCGCGCTCCAGTAACTTTCCACAGGCGCCGCATGCAATGTTTTTGTCAGGAGTAACAACTGCAGATTATGAGTTACCTGCGGTGAGTCCGACATAATGAATCCACTAACACGACACAGCGAATGCCGGTGGTAAACAAACACTCCAATACTCGTGCACGAGTTTTGGGAGGCGTTCCCTCGAAATGAGCTGTGAAGGAGGGGGGCTGTTCTTACGCATGCGCTCATTTCAAAAACTAACAGTCTTTGGTTTCTCAGTCGTTGAAAACAGCCTCTATAACACCTTTAATACTGCAGCAGCTTGGGTAAGTGAAGGATTCTGGTATTGATTCCACTCTTTTTTTGTTTGTTTGTTTGTTTTTTGTCTATTCTGAGATGTATCTTTCTCTTTGATTTACTTCAGACTACATTCAAATATCTTTTTTTGCTGTACCTGTCTGAGCTTTAATTTGTAATTGCCAAACCACCCCTAGACTAAAAAAAACATTTTTTTCTTCACTTCACAATATTAATTTATTGTGGGCATATTATGTGTCTGATCCATTTGTAAGTGTGGCGAGCAGGGCGGGCGAGAGCCGTGAGGGAACGGCGCGAGGCCGGTGACGCGAGTGTTAATGATCGTCACCTGTGAGGCGCACCGGCCTCGAGTCCCTCACGGCTCTCGCCCGCCCTGCTCGCCACAGTAAGCTTTTATGATAGCTTACATAGGCTTTATTAAGTTCTTCCTAGTTGTATTGTATAATCTGTGTCCATTAGGTCTGTTTTTAACACAAACCTTCAGTGCATTAGCTCAGTAAACCTACACGCTGACCACAACGGCTGAGTCAGTGAAGCTTTTGTGGACTGCACAGATCCAAAGCGTCCTGTTCTGTTAAAGTTCGCTTGAGGGTGTCTTTTCAGACATACATTCAAGAAAAAAGACAGGCCAGGAGAGTTTATTGGCAAATAAGACGAGGTAGTCTGATTGTGTAACACAGTCATTTAACAAGTATAATGCAGTTATTTTGCTTCACAAACACAAACTTTATTTATGTTTGGCACCCTCTAACTCTATTCATAGGACAAATATGTAATGAGATTGATATGGAATGAGAAATTGGTTGTTCTATATAATGGGAATCTATTAGGGGTTATCAAAGTGATAATTCTGAAATATTTTGCTCACTGTCGTGTCTTTCCAAACCTGCATGACTTTCTACTGTGGAACACAAAAAGAAGATATTTTGATATTTTCCAACTGTTTCCATACAAAAAAAAACAAACAAACAAAAAAAAACAATATTGGAACCCACNNNCCACTTGCCTTTTTTTTTAATATATATATATATATATATATGTGACCCGGGACCACAAAACCAGTCATAAGTTGCACGGGTATATTTGTAGCAATAGCCAGTTTTCTTTTATGCCAAAAATCATTAGGATATTAAGTAAAGATCATGTTCCATGAAGATATTTTATAAATTTCCTACCGTAAATATTTCTAAAAATGTATTTTTGTGAGTGGATATGCATTGCCAAGGACTTCATTTGGACAACGTTAAAGGCGATTATCTCAATATTTTGATTTTGATTTTTTTGCACCCTCAGATTCTAGATTTTCAAATAGTTGTATCTCGGCCAAATATGTTCCTATCCTAACAAACCATACATCAATGGAAAGCTTGTTTATTCAGCTTTCAGATGATGTATAAATCTTAATTTTAAAAAATGGACCCTTATGACTGGTTTTGTGGTCCAGGGTCACATTTAATATATACTATATCAGTGTACAGTATTTATTAATATTTTGAAATCTTTTTTATATATATTTTTTAATTTTAGCTCATTTTTCAACTTATTACAGTTAGTTGCCAAAGCAACATTTCTGATTTTCATATACAGCTCTGGAAAAAATTAAGAGACCACTTAACATTGATTTCTGAACTTGGAGTGGTCTCTTAATTTTTTCCAGAGCTGTATGTTACGTTTTCCATTGAATATTTGTTTTATTTTCAGATTTATTTCAATTACCAAAAACTGGAGATTTAGGTGTACTGACCCTGGGTTAGTTCCCCCAAAAATGAAAATTCTGTCATTAATTACTCACCCTCATGTCGTTCCAAACCTGTAAGACTTCATCTTCGAAACACAAATGAAGATCTTTTTGATGAAATCGGAGAGCTTTCTGTCCCTCCATAGACAGCCTACTCAATTGCAACTTTGACACTTCATAAAGAGATCGTAAAACTAATTCATATTAATTGAGACTTGATCGTTTTACAGTATATGATGAACAGATTTAATTTAGGCTTTTATTCACATATAAACATTGATCAGAAAACATATACAGAAGCTCAATCGAACCTGAATGACGCAATGAGCTTCTGGAAGAGGTTTGTTCTTTGCGTCATTCAGGTTAGATTGCTTCTGTTTATGTTTGCTGATCAATGTTTATATGTGAATAAAAGCCTAAATTAAATCTGTTCATCATATACTGGAAAACGATCAAGTCTCAATTAATATGGATTCGTTTTACAATCTATTTTTGAACTTTTTGAAGCGTCAAAGTTGCAATTGCATAGGTTGTCTATGGACGGACAGAAAACTCTCCGATTTCATCAAAAAGATCTTCATTTGTGTTTCGAAGATGAAGTCTTACGGGTTTGAAACGACATGAGGGTGAGTAAATAATGACAGAATTTTCATTTTTGGGTGAACTATCTCTTTAAGACTGCATTCTTGACTACATCTACATCTATCTTCTGCAGTATTATAAAAGAAAAGGACTAAAACCAGCATGACATTAATATGTCTCATTTGTAGTGGGATGATCCGTCCTGCATTTGTGCCATCAAGCATGGTGTCTCCAATCATTTTTAAGCATGAAAAACCCAAGCTTCAAACCCCGAGCCCACACACTTCTCTCCCCCTGCAGCGTTCCGCTCTAATGTGTGTAACCTCTTTATGTGCTTCCATTCAGGAATGTTTCAGGCAAGCTCTTTTCCCATTGAGATGTCTGTGCTCTTATCAGTCTAGCCAGAAAACGCAGGCTAGTGAGACATTGTTCGGCCCCTCGGAGGTGGTCTGGACTAGAGCTGTTTTCTTGTTATGACATTATCGCCGCGCCCGTTGAGCCAGGTTTGTGCCCTGAGGAAATACGACGCTGTCATGTGCCCAATGGCTGGCTGATGAACAGGCCATGATGTGACATTACTGTCACAAGCAAGCAAAAGAAAGGTGTAAGTCGGTTGCCATTATTTTTTGTTGTTGGCAAGACATTGTGACCTTTCCCCTCTCCAACTATTTTCTACATGCTCGCTTATTCTCTCTCTCCATCTCTTTGAAACATGCTCATAAATACTCTGTATGTGGGCTGCTGCTCTATGTAAGAATCTCACGCTCTCCTTATAAACCACAGTTCACTGGCGATTGATGTTAAACTCAGAATCATCATTGTGTGAAAAGAATATGAAATCACTCAGCTGTAATGTAGGCATGATGCTGAGCTGTTTCAAGAAGTGGCCCTTGAAATTTTCTCTTTTCAAGCTGTCTCTCTTCTCTTTTTTGTCTATCTTCGTAACACACCGCAATTTTACTAATTTCATACGCAAGTATGTTTTTAAGGGTGTGAGGTTATTCAAAACTGTGAGCCAGATTCTGACTCAGAATAGCGTGTTTTGTCAGAGTACAGTACAGAATGAAATAATCGGCTACTTTTCAGCTCATAAATTAAAAATTCAAATTGATTTGGCCATGAATCACAGGAAGTTGAATTGGAATTTGATTTGGAATGGCAAAAAGAGGAATTTACTGAATTGCACGCAATTAACCAACTAATGCATTCTGGGAAATGAAGTGTTATTCCACCCGGGTCTACAAAAGTTAATTTATGAAATATGATTAACAATACACTACTGTTGAAAACTTTGGGGTCTGTAATATTTTTTTGTTTTGTTTTTGAAAGAAGTCTCTTATGCTCACCAGACTGCATTTATCAAATATACAGGAAACAGTAATATTGTGAAATATTATTTCAATTAAAAATAACCGTTTTACTCCAGTCTTCAGTGTCACATGATATTTCTAATATGCTGATTTTAAACAAAGACTAGATATAAAAAGACTGTTCACTCCTATTAGTTATGAATGGGAGAATCTGCAACGCGCAATATGGTGGAATACGTCTCGCCTTCTAAGTAAAAGAACCAATTGCTGATTGATAAAGTCATTACGTCACTGTAGCAGCCGTTAGGTTTCTATATAAGAACCAGAGCCTCTGAGACTTGCGCTTATGACTGCACATGCACATTGGCTAGTCTAGCCTGAAAAATAAGCTTTTTTAACACTATTTGAGCATAAGAAACAACATTTATAGGACAGTTCATGTCAGATTTTGTTGCTGATTTGAAATATGTTATTTAATTGTGAGTCCGCCAAGCAGTTTTTGAGATTTCAGGATTCCCCCATTCAAACAGATAGGACTTGGTCTTGGATGCCCGAAATAGCTGCTCGGAGGCATTGCAAATATGGCTGCCGAGTGAACAGACTTTCCCTGAAAGGGACTTTGTTTGAAATCTTATCAGTGTTGAAAACAGTTGTGCTTTTTAATATTTATGTGGAAACTGTAATACATTTTTTTCAGGATTATTTAATGAATAGAAAGTTCAAAAGAACAGCGTTTATGAAATAGATAGATAGAAAGAAAAACAGATAGACAGACAGATAGATAGATAGATAGATAGATAGATAGATAGATAGATAGATAGATAGATAGAAAAACAGATAGACAGACAGACAGATATATATATATAGATAGATAGATATCTGTCTATCTGTTTTTCTATCTATCTATCTATCTATCTATCTATCTATCTATCTATCTATCTATCTATCTATCTATCTATCTATCTATCTATCTATCTATCTATCTGTCTGTCTGTCTATCTGTTTTTCTATGTACCTGTCTGTGTTTTTCTTTCTATCTATTTATCTATATATCAACATTCTCAATTTAGTTCTAAATGGTGCACAACCCTGTTATATTGACATTTAAGTAAAAAAATAAATTAAAAAAACTGTTAGAAATGTCAGTAGGAGAGAGGGACGTTATATCCTCAAAATATTTTACAAATCTTGTAGTATTTTCTGAACGTCTTTTGAAATTGCAGCCATTTTGGAGAAGACAGTCTGAAAGAGTGGGATCTGAGATCTTAATTAGCCCCATGGTGGAGAGTTGTCGACTCAATGGGGGAGTTTGATTTATAGCTTCCCCTAAGGTGCGTCTATGTGGAAGTACAGCTGTTTTCAGTTCTCTAATTTGATTTCTGTTATATAACCAGACCAGAATCCTTCAGAATACACAGTAGAGATTTGAGCTTTTGGCATCTTTTGCTGTGGGAATATATTTCTGATAGTTTCTATACAAATGTGACCTTGTATGGTGTCTTTTGACGGGCCCGTTTTACAATGAAGAGAGTATTTGATTTAATGACATAATTGGAAATTCCCAACACTTCAAAATAGGAGAAAATGACAGGGAAAAGAGTATCAGAAGTAGGTCACTGTTATTACCCACGTCATGAAATATGGTGCGGCGGTTATTGTTTTATGAGCTCCAGTGTAAAGATGGCTGATGGAGGGAGGGAATTAAAATGACTTGCTTCATTATTCAGAGGAGATTGCAGAATAACTCTCTGAGGACTGAAACTCTCTGAGGGGCCGAGCTTGTGTCTTAGTTGGTTGATTGGTATATGTGCTCTAACGTCTCAAACAAGCAAGATCATGAGGTCATGAGAGACAGAAGTGAATATTGGTGCACACACGTCATCCTGTCCTACCTGTATGGTCTCTCACACGCATAGAGCATTACCTATGGAAGCTCACGTATGTATGTATGTATGTATGTGTGTGTGTGTGCGTGTGTGTGTGTATGCGTTTGTGTGTATGTATCAGAGAAAAATTGGCCGCTCCAGTTTCATGGTGTAAAAGTGGGACGGTCTGTTCCTTGGAAGTTTCCCAGTATAATGTCCTAGGGGCCGAGATACTGAAAATATCTATCTATATAGATGCTTTGTCCTACATTTAAGTGAGGGTGAAAGAGAGAGAGTGTGAGAGAGAGAGGGCAGAACACCTGAGAGTGTTCAGCGATAAAAGAGAAAAGCCATTTTAGGGATGGCGGAAGGACTATTCGGATTTTCCAGCTGAAAACTCACAGGTGGTCCTGACGGTGAGAGATGACCAGTCGGTTGTCCTATACATATGACTATTGCAGTGGGTGAATAAAGATAAACTTCAAGGGCTGATGACTGACAGGTGCGTCCAGGAGCGCAACAATCACTATAAGCTAGTTTAAGCCGGTTAAAGCTGGTCTCCCAGCCTGATCAGCTGAAAAGTTCCCAAAAGTTCTCTAAAACCAGCCAACAGCTGGGAGACCAGCAAACAAGCTTAAGGCTCACACAGACTGAAATTTCTATGTATTTTGGTGTAAATAACTGCCATTTCTGAAAGTCTCAACACTATAAAAAAGAAACTGAGAAAAAGTAAAAAAAATAAATAAAAGCAACATGTTGCACTGGAATTCACAGTTAAAACGACAATAATAAGCCCAAAGTAAACTACTTTGTTTGACCTGATTTTTTTCACTAACTACAGTTAATTTTTGTCATCAAACCATCACTAAATAACACACACATTAATGATTTAATGTCATTCTTAAAGAGATTGTTCACTCAAAAATGAAAATTATGCCATCATTTACATTTCAAAAATGTATGACTTTCTTTTTTCTGTGGAAAATAAGATATTTTAAGAAATATCTACAAATATCTCAAAATATGTTTTTTTTCCATACAATTTAAGTCAATTGTAAACAAAACAGTTTGGCTACAAAAAATATAGGGAAAAAAAGTTATACAGGTTTGGAATGACATCAGGGTGAGTCAATTATGTCAGAATGTTAATTTTTTGAGGGAATTATCACTTCAGTATGTAATAAACTCTACAATAATTATTTCTTTTGAGATCTTGCAAGGTGAAAATCCCAAAACTCAACACAAACCTCAATAATGCTGATAAAATGTAATTGCTTTTACTTCCACAGCATGTTAAATTAACCCATTTCTTCATTTACAACTCTTATTGGGTCACATTCAGTGACCAAAACTAAATAGAAAACAAACTCAAAATAACAGGAAAAGCAAGATTTAAAAAGACACTCTACATGACACGATGGCAACCTGAGGTGCTACGTCAAACTTTAGAAACCTAGATACAGAGTAATCGCTCAACAGGCACCATAACCTTGAAGTTCATTAAAATTGTGTAGAAATACAAAGTGGAAGTTCGCTTGGACAGAGCAAATGAGAGAAGGGACCCATGGGAGGAGAACGAAAAAGAAAGATACTGTAGAGGGAGAGATACTGTTATCTTGCACTTGTTATCGCTTTGTGTTTCACTCTTGCCCTACAGAGGGCATCAATCACTTCCTTTGTCTTGATTTATCTCTCCTCCTCTGCTGATGATTAATTGAGATATGCTCAGTTCATTGTGTGCTCTGACATCCTTCATGTCCTTTTCAACTCTGTCCTTAAAGGAAAAGTTCACACCAAAATTAAAAATCCATCTGCTTACTCACCTCCATGTCGCTTCAAACCCATATGCTGCATCTTTTATGCAAAAATTATTAGTTTATAGAGATTAAAGTTGGCATGAAATGAATATTCACTGTATCTATTTTGTAAATGTTAGTTATTGATTTTATTTTGAAGTTCGCATTAATTTTTGACTGCAACACCCACATCTCAAGAGTTTTATTGATGGATAGAACCAACATTTTTCATTTCACTCAGATGTACGTCACAATGCAGAAGTAATTATCTGTAGCTACAGATTTATCGAATTCACAGGAAAGGTTCATTTAAAAATGAAAATTCTATTTACTTACCTCCATATCCCATATGTTTATAGTAACTAGGGGTTGTCAAGCTCTGAAAAAGACAGGAGAAAAAAAAAAATGATAGCATTTTTATTATATTAAAGGGATAGTTCACCTAAAAATAAAAATTATCCCTTGATTGACTCACCCTTAAGCCATCCTAGGTGTAAATGACTATCTTCTTTCAGACCAACAGAATCGGAGATATATTTAAAAATATCATGACTTCTCTTCCAAGCTTTAAAATGGTAGTGAATGCCATCATAAAAGTAATCCACACTGCTCCAAGTGGTTAATAAAGGATTTCTAAAGTATAGTGATGTGTTTTGTAAGAAAAATATCCATATTTAAAACTTTATAAAGTATAATCACTGGCTTCCGGCAACGGCCATACGCAAGTCAAGTTCCAGAAAAAGAGTGATGAGTGTAGGATGTAGGATGTAGGAGTAACATAAGCTCAGGTGAGAGTAGACGCCTCTCGCAGTTCAAACAAATAGGGCTGGGCCACAATCCTTTGACATTTCTCTTTAAAAATTCTAATTTTAGACTTCTAATTTGTGACCGGTGTTTTGTTGTTCTCTATCGTCTGCGCCTCTGCGTTCGTCAATACGTCGGATCAGAGGTCACTTTTACACCGGAACTTGACTTGCATACGGCCATTGCCGGAAGTCACTTATTTTTTAATATAACTACGATTGTGTTCATCTGAAGAAGATACACCTAGGATGGCTTGAGGGTGAGTAAATCATGGGATCATTTTCATTTTTGGGTGAATTATCCCTCTAAGTTTTATTTGAACATTATTGGAGGCTTCATGGGATGTGAAATATTTTTTTTAAAATCATCTCCTTTTGAAGAAAGAAAGAAAGAAAGAAAGAAAGGAAGAAAGAAAAAGAAAGGCTTGAGGTCTGTAGGATTGAGGGCAGCATTTAGATTAACATTAACTATCCCTTCTAGGTCCCTTTAGCTCTTTTTCATTGCTGTTTTTCTCGATTTTAACTCTCTCTCACATATTTCCCTGCCATTATACACCTCTTCCCACATGTGAGTTTAGCTCCTCAGTGTTCTGCTTTTTAATCTATCTGTTCAATTCACATTTCTCTCCTCACGCTGTGCCAGAGTTCCTTTTCCCTGGATCCAGAACCTGCCGAGACTAATCCCCCTCTATCACCATCCTAGCCTTCACTTTTTCTGTCTTTCATTCATTCTCTCACCCCAGCTCTCTCCACCCTTCTCCTTTTGCCCTCTATCTCAGCTCCCTCCCGCTTCCCCTCCCCTCATCTCCAATCCCCCTCATCTGTGATTAGTCAGCAGGAAAAAAATATACTTTGTTCTTTTGCCAGTTTTTTTTTTTTACTCTTTCATTTTTGTCCTTATCCATATGCTTTTTCAGATTCTGCCAGCTGGTCTACCTCTGATCACTGCTGTTTTTATCCTTCTTTTTCCAACCTCCTCTATTTTACTCCCTGTACTGTCATTACTCCCTTAATCATGTTTTTATTTTTTATTAATTTATTTTTGTCTGTTTCATTGCTCTGTTGAACAGGGATTTTCTGGGTGGCCAGTAGCATGAATATGGTCAGTGTGTCTGCCCAAATCACACCCCATTTGTGGTTCTGTTTCTTGGTTTAGGGCACCATTCATGATAAAGGAGGATTGCACAACGGCACAATTTCACAGAGCTTGCCAAAGGGCCATTAGTTTGATCTTTGGTTGTAAATAAGAGGGCTTTGTGTTTCATTTATTGTACTTCTTTCATATTGCCCTCTTTTCCCACTCCATTTCTCTCTGCCATTGTCATTTATTTTCTTTGACAGTCATATTATTTCTTTTACAACCCTTTAATGTTCCCATCACATATTTTTCACCCTTTGTCATCCCTCTGGTGTTTATCTTCTACATTACATATTGCTGTTCCTCCTCTTTCTGTCCCTCACTCATTGTCAGATCAGGTCAGGCCTGTCATTATGCATCAAACGTGCCCTGTTTCATAACACTTCTCTGTTTTTTGTATTCTGTTTTATGCAGTCACCTTTCACTTTAAAGGCGTCTTTGCTCAGCGAAGTCAGAAAGAAAAGGAAGTTGCGATAATCTTATGAAGTATTTCCAAGTGAAACGGCTTCTCGGACAAGAAAAAAATGATTGGATTGCAATTGATTGGATTGTTGGATCATTGTGGTTTGCTATTGCTGTGATGTCATGTGAGTAACAGATTGTCCCACCCTCACGCCAGTAAATACATCATCAGAGAAGAGAAGAGATGTCACAGGGAGAGGAAGTTATTTTAATTAAAGATTGATTAAAGAGGGCATGCGAATTAAAAAAATAATGATGTGAACAGATAAACCATTAATAATAAATATTGCAAAATTCCATAGAAAAATAAGTCAGTTTTGAGTGGGCTTTTCACACTTGAAATAGTTAACCCTGGGTCATTCTAAACCCCGGGTAAATGGAATCCTGGGTTATCTTTATTCACGTTTCAAACTGCTCATACTATACCCGGGGTTAACAGTTAATCCTGGGTTTTCATAAACTGCCGTTTCACACTGCAGATTCCTAAACCCCGGGTTAAAGTCCTAGTTTGAATATTCGCGGTGTCAGTGTCACTGACAGGACAAACGCAGCACGTGACCTGTTTACTGTTTACTCTAGCATTGCGCGTCCTCATATTACTCATTGCTAACTGTAATATCAAGTGTTTCTGAGTGAACTTTTTGAGCTATAAAAGGTAAGAATGAAACAGTCTCTTCTTCACTCCAGTTGTTGCGTTTTCCATCGCCGTTTGACATTTTTCCATTATCATACGCAGAAACTAATGTTTATATATTGCGCGGTGTTTCCATGACTGCCCAAAGCGTGTGAATATAAGGCACGTGATTGGTTGTCGGTTGCTAAGCATCTAGTTGTAACATTCTAACTCCGCAAAAGCTGCGCTAACCCTACTCCAGACCAGGATTTTATAACCCCAGGTAAAAGGCAGTGCTAAACCCGCTTCTGAATTAAAAGTGTGAAACGCTCCTTTGCTCTGGGTTAAAAGCGGTGTTCAGAACGAAGATAATCCGGGGTGAAAAGCCCTATGGTGACTCTGAGGTGGAGTATTGACACTGACAAATTATATATTATACAACATTAGTACCGGTCCATTAATTTGGTCAGTTGTTCTGACATTTATGCTGCGTTCACGCCACCTCGTATTTACCGGAATCTTGAGATGACAACACGTGACGTTATATTCGGAGCTGTTCACGTCCCTTGACTGGGAATTATGCGTTTCTAAGGCACCACTATCAACACATAAATGAACGTGCGTTCACGCCATATCATAATTACTGTAACTACAAGATTCTGGCTCGTAAAAAGCGTTCACATCCTGGTAGAGCTTGTAATTACAGCTTGTAAGCTGGGAGTTTTCTGAGAGCTCCCACATGTACCACGTGGCCGATGTACCACCTGACTGATTCATTTAGGCGTTGATAGTGGTGCCATGGAAACGCATAATTCCCAGTAAAAGGACGTAAACAGCTCCGAATACAACGTCACGTGTTGTCATCCGGTAAATACAAGGTGGCGTGAACTCAGCATGAATCTACAGCGGTCAGGTGGTATAGCGGCCACGTGATACATGTGGGAACTTTCAGAAAACTCCCAGCTTACAAGCTGTAATTACGAGCTCTACTAGGACGTGAACACTTTTTTACCAAAGCCACTGGAAGGCAAGCCTGCAACCTTTAGCCAAAAAAGCATAACGGCTAATGTTAACGCTCCGCCCCCGGCGGTACGCAGGGAAGGAGAACAGAGGCCGTTTTTTGAATGGATGTCAATGGATGAGAGGCTTCACTATGCTGATTAAACAGCTTTTTTTGGGGAAATAGCTAATCATTTAATTAATGGACAGCCTGTTTGCTAATCTTCAGCATGTTTTACACTAAACAATACTTTAGTTGGGAACTATATGTAGATTTTAGCCTGATAAAAGTGTATTTTTTTAAGAGAAGGCAGACTAGGGAATGTTGCGACTGATGTCACTGCCATTACAAGATAGGCTGAGAGGTGCCGCACGTGATTAAGTTAGCCGTTACGCTTTCTCCAATGGTAAGAGATACAGACCTCTTATCTCCCTATAATATACAATCTCTGCTTTTTATGAGCCAAAATCTTGTAGTTACAGGAATTACGATATGGCGTGAACGCACCTTTAGTGCTGATATTTCTTCAAACAGCTGATATTCACTGTTTGTATCACTCTACTGATCAAACAAGCCAATCAAACACGTGCTTCTTGGAGATGTGCTCTGTTAGAACTGCTGTGGCTTCCTTTGGATATATTTTTGTTGGTGGAGCAAAAATAAACCAAGTAACTGTCACTACTGTCTAAATTGTAAGTTATACAATATTAACTTCTTATTTATCAAACTATTGTATAAAACAATGTCACACAGTCATGCTGGTCTTAACATCGTTTAAATGGTATGTAAACTGCTTCAGATGCAATGCCTCTGCCACTTTGCATTGCAAGTGATAGGCTACATAAATAGCATAAAACTCATTCATGCACTAAAATTGAATCATGCTCATGCATAAGCACATATGAACCTCTGAGAAAATAGAAGGCAATCAGTGTTGTAATTGCATTGCCCACGCACACACAATCAACTTCTCTTTTCATAAAAATTCGAGCTTAAAATGACTGATGGTCAACAATCTAAGGGTCAGAATGTTGCATTGAACTCGAAGGAATGTCCTAAAGCAAGTATTAAGATACTCTGTCAGGAAGCCTAGCTGTTTCACTAACTCTGTGGGGCACTTCACAACAAATCCACAGGCTTACAGCTATTATGATTTGTGTGCTTTGTTGAAGATGCAAATTGGGTGTAATTGTATTTGGCACATTGTCAACTTTGATAGCGCTGCTCGCTGTATATTTTACACAGTGTTGTTGTTTTGTTTTTTTAATTGAATGACTGAAATTCTTCATGCAGCTAAGCTGTTCTAGGGCTATTTTCCTATCGTTCTGAATAGTTTGCTTCTGCGCTGAGGATATGGGCATGTGAGACAAAGAAATTATGTTGCTGTACCCCCAGGAACAGCTTCTGAATTAAGTGTCTGCAGAGACATTAACACCAGCTGCCCTCCAGTACTGAGTCAATAACCCTAGTGGCGGGCAGGCAGTGATGTCTTGTTCAGTGCTTCAATTGCTTCCTATCTTTCCGAGGTAAAGCACAGAGCTTCTAATGAAAACTCAGTTAAGGTGATGGCAGACATGGACTTTGGACAATCTAAGTTAGAATACATGGCATAAATTAAACATAAAAACAGCAATTCAACTTTTCAGTCAAATTCTTGATGATTGCTGATAATTGTATTCAATTAAAAAGGTGCAAAATAGAAGAGTTGTCACTAGTGATCTCAGACTGTCGGACTCCATTGTATCTATCTCTAGGGCAGGAGTTGAAGTCTGGGGACCCCCAAGGTTCCCTGAGGGCATCCTGGGGGGTCTGTGAAAAATTTAAGAGAGAAATAAGACCAAATGTATTTTTATGGCTGTGAAAGTTAAAGGGGTCATATTCAAATCAAATCAAATCATGAGAAACCTAATTTGGCTTAATCTTATATAAGAGGTCTTTGTACCACTAAAACATTCTGCAAGTTTCAGAGCTTACAATGTCCTCATTATAAACAAAGCATTTATTTAAAGGCACAATACGCTATAGGTCGCCTATTAAAAACAAAGGTGCATACAGTTTTGGGGAAAACATAGTATTTAAAGTTTTTACAGAGCTTAAATTTACTATCTGGGAAAAATCTTTATTTATTACATTATAAAAAAGTTTGTTTACTGTGATTTTTTTTTTTCTCCACAAAACTATATGCAGATAGATTTCTTAATATACTTTTTATTGGGAAATCTGCATATAGTTTTGTGGAAAGAATCAGTGTGAAAAGCTATAAAAAGTAAATCTTTTTTTTCAGATAATATTTTAATAAATTGCTTTAGTACAATTATTTAAGTTTTAAAAAAAACTGTTATTTAAATTTGTTGTCTGTAAAAAATAGCAATTAAATTATAAACAGCATATTTACATATTTATAACAAGTTTATAACATGATTATACAGCTGCCAATATAATACTATTGTGGAAAATGCATCATCACATCACATCACATCAGGGATCATCTTATTTGAGAATCCTTGGCATCAAAATGTTTTAAAAATCTGTGTGCGAGATTTGATTTTATGGGTAATACTGAACTCTTTGGGATGCCACAGCAGATTGGCACAAGAACAAGACACATTGTCATATGATATCCTCCACATCTAAAGTGTGGGTGCAGCATCTGAGCCCTTACAGCAGCTGTGGGTGAGTGGCACTACAGAGAAGTATTTTGTTCCCTCAGCTAAACACAGTAATCCTATTTTGAAGAGGTCTGTTTGAAGGAGAGTGTCTGAGAGTGCTGGGCTACAGTGGTTTTGTTACTGATCTGGGACATACGAGGAGTTACAACACTGTGCTGTTTGTGTTTGTGTGTGTGTGCGCGCACTGGGACGGAGACAAGTCCCGTCTGTGCTGTAATATGAGAGGTGCACGAGTGTGTACTTGTAAAGAGACAGAGCCAGTGGAAGCCAAACGTCTTCTCTCTGTTGTAATACAAGCAGTGCTTGACTGTCTGTACATAAACAGTTCACTCACATCATTGTAGGGAGTGTGTTTGTTTTGCACAAGGGCAAGTGGGACATGAGGGGTGGTAGTCTGTGAATGAGAATTGGCTTCTTGCTGAGGGGCCGTTCCCACCGAGACTGTTCTTGTGTTCATAACCAGCTAGACAGCATTTGATGGAATGGAACAGAATAGAGTACCTCAGAGATGACGTGTTTTTGTAGGCCAACCCAGAAGTTAGCGGCGCACGGGTTCCCTTGATCGAAAGCCTATGCATTTTCCCCATAGACTTGGAAAATCGCAGAAAATAAGTTCTGTGTTTAACAAAGGGTTATGACACTTACACGTTTTGTCAATCAAGATAATCTTTACAAGTTAACAACAGCTATACATTTTGAAGCCTAAATAAAGTCGTCAGATATAAAGCTAACAGTATGCTATAAACGGACTACAGCACACCATGGTCACGGATCAATGTCGTCACCACCAAGCTTCCTCAAACTTTATTTAGAAAACAACTTTATTTAAAAACATGCTCGCTGATTATGATCTGCGCTGTGTATGAATACTTATCCAATTTTCCATGAGAAATGCTGTCCAAATGTCCCGTTTGTCATGATGACGTCTAAAGTCCCCGCCAAAGGAAGTAGTCTCTTTTAGCAACTTGTTAGCAACCGCCGTTTTTAAGACATAATAAAGGTTTAAAAAAATCACAAGTGGGTTATAACTGGTGTGTTTTATGTCATAGATCAAAATGTGAAAATATTTAGAGGCTTTGTTAACCACAGACCTTATTTCAGGCGATTTAGCAAAAACCCATTCAAAAAACCCACTGACTTCGGGGCGATGGACCCGGAAGTCCTAAAATGCTAACTCGCTTCCGGGTTTTGCCTACAAAAACACATCATCTCTGAGGTACTCTATTTAGGTGTCTTCAGAATTTGAACTGTTCTTAAAGGGACTGTTCACCAAAAAAAACCCCAAAAAACCTGACTTTTTTTTTTACTTTAAAACACAAAAGATATCTGTTTGAGTTAATTCAATACAATTGCTGTACTTAGTGATTCACTTTAATGCTTAATAAGGTGCCCAAGAGCATCAGCAAAAAGCTAAAAACTACATGCAGCTCACTGATAATTTTCAAAGTGCTCCTGTTGAGAAAAACAATCAAATATTTCAGTAAAGAAATGTTTTATACATTTTTATGTATACATAATTAAAAGTAAAAAAAAAAAAAAAAATCCTGATAATTTTAAGAAATCTGCATAACAGAAAACAACCATATATGTTAACAGATAGAGCTGAAATATACAGTTTTTAGCGTTATTTGAGCACAAGAAATGTCAGATTCATGTCAGATTTTTGTGCTGATTTTAAAGATGTGAGTTTCACATTTCTGCCACATACTTGACTGAATTGTGAAGCTGGTGCACAGAATGATGATGATGATGATGATGATAATGATGATAGAATTTTTGGGAGAAAAAGAACATTTTGATAAATAGAATTCCTTTAAAGGGATAGTTCCCCAAAAAATGAAAATTTTGTCATCATTTCCTCACCCTCAAGTTGTTCCAAATCTGTATGAGTTTCTCTCTTCTGTTGAACACAAAAGAAGGTATTTTAAAGAATGTCGGTAACCAGACAGTTGATGGCACCCTTTGACTTCCATAGTAGAAAAAAAAATACCATGGAAGTCAATGGGTGCTGTCAACTGTCTAGTTACCGACATTCTTTAAAATATCTTCTTTTGTGTTCAAACTAGATGCCTGTGCTGTTGTTTATTGTTTTTCTTTGTACATTTTGTAAATTTTCTTTGCAATAGGCAGACGCCTGTAACCATTGCGACAAGTCTTGCTTATTTTTTCAAAGTTTCCTGCCGTGAGAGCCACGTTTTCAGACCATGTTAAAAGACGTTTGTCTTGATTCTGTTCCATTTCACTGAGTCTCAAAATGTAATGCTTGTGGAACTTGACGCTTAAAATACAGAGACATGTTGTGAACTTGTGACAGTCAAAGATGTTACTCTAGTGCATGTTTAAAAATGCTGCAAATGCAAGAACACGTCCTGCATGAATGGCCTGTTGCAACTTGATGGGAGCCACTGAGTGATGGAGTGATGTGGGATTGTTTGTTCTTTTATATTCTCTCGAACTCCTACTTCTGTTCTCTCAGTCTGCTCTCTCCTCCTCTCATCATCCACCTCTCGCTATTTCTCATGCCTGCACTCCTCCTCTCTTTTCACAGTGTGTCTCTGGGGATGATGCCGTTGCCGCTGGTGCCACTCTCCCTGTCGCCATGACGATGCCGCTCAGCCCCCTCTCCAGCGACGAGGAGCAGCAAAGGATGCTGGGAAACAGTCAACACCTATATCCAGGGGCGGAAGAGGAAGAGGAAGAGGAGGAGGAGGAGGAAGAGGAAATGGACGATGATGGCGTGGACGAGGAAGGCGAGGAGGAGAACGGAGAGCTGGAGTTGGATGACGAAGAGGAGGTGGACGATGAAGATGACATCAGGCGAGGACCAGGGCGTTTGAGAGGAGGCAGGGAAGAGGGGCACAGGCAAAAAGGCACAATGGCTGGACGACTCCCAGGAGAGAGACCGCTACGACCTGGCAACCCGGGCCACGCGGCCAACCCGTATTCGTCCAACCCTGGACCCACCCATCAAACTCCGGCTAATCAGCAGCAGCAGCAACAACAGCAGCGGAAGCTACGAGAGCGGAGTTCGAGCAACGCACCTGACGATACACACATAGCTATGATGGTCTTTCGGATTGGCATTCCTGATATCAAACAGACGGTTAGTCACGCACACACAAACCCACACCTGTTTCCCAATTACCCACTCATACGCTATGCAATATCCGTCTTTTGCTAACCATGCCTGGTTGAGCCCACAGCATACATATTAACCAGGCAGTCAGAGCGCCACCAAACACCATTCAAAAAATCAATTAGGCGAATACTGGGAGTGATACAAGTATACAAATCTGGAAAAAAAAAAGGGGCAGGAATAAATGACACAGATTGGAAAAGCTGTTCTCAAATGTTCAGTGACAGTGTGAACATCTGAAACAGTCTGGAGCATGTGTTCTGCTATGGCAGGTCAGGCCTCGCTCTCCCCTCAAAAGGGACAGATGTTTTCTTGGTCAATACACATGACTTATGCTGCACAAAAGACCTGCTATGCTTACACTTATCTCCCTCGCAGTACCTTATACATGTATAAAATGTGAATAGACTTTGAAATAGATCCCAGAGCGCACCAGCTGGTGAGCCACACACTCAACAGATGCACATATAGTGCACAAAGCAGTCATTAGTACTTTCAATAAGTTTGTTTACATGCACTTTAAAAGTTGGATTTCAGTCGCTCTAAAGCAATAATTCATCTTTTTTTACACGCTTAATCTCGCACCAGTCCAGTTTCCTCAAAAGTTGAACTAACAGACCTCCTTGATGTGATTGTAGTTCGGCTTTGTAAACACATCGCATTCTCCAGTGTATGCGCAGTGTATTTAGTCTTTCAAATATTCAATTAAGCATTGTACCTGACAGACGTGTTGATGAAGACTGCAGCTCGATTATTGCTGCATATGTACACTTCAGTTCAAAAGTTTGGGGTTAGTAAGAATTTTTGGGGGAAGAAATTAACTATACTTTTATTTAGCAACGATGCAACATTTAATTGATAGTACAAACATTTACTGTATAATGTTACAAAATATTTCTGTTTCAAATAAATGCTGTTCTTTTGAACTTTTTTATTTGTCAAAGAATCCTGAAATAATGTATCTCAGTTTCCATAGAACAGTTAAGCGGCACAACTGTTTTCAGCACTGAAGACTGGAGTATTGGCTGCTGAAAATTCAGCTTTGCCTTCACAGGAATAAATTATACTTTAAAATATATAAAAAATTTTACATTGTAGTAATATTACTGTTTTGACTTAAAATAAATCAAATAAATGCAGCCTCAGCATGAGGGACTTCAGTCAAAAACATGTTACCTATCACAAACATTCAGTTCAGTTACATTCAGATTAGTTTCATCAGAACTGAGTCCACTGATTCACCACTGACGCTTTAATTACTCATTCATGTCAGGAAGAGTTTCAAATAAATCATTGACATGTCCAATTACTTTGAACTCTTAAACCATATTATATTTCATAGTATACATCTCTTTATATGGTCTATGGTTTTACGGGATTCTGATTGCTCAGGAATCTATATTTAAATATGGGCTGACGCTGGCTGGATCTGCTGAAATTGCCCCCCGAGTGAACACTCATACGGTCTGTGTGCTCATGCGTGTGTGTAAGTAGATTTTATCCAAATGTGTCCTCCATGCAGATGTGCAAACGTCGGCAAAATTCTGTTTTTCCCAGATAAAGCAAAAAGAAAGAGCGAGTGAGAGAGAGAGAGAGAGAGAAGAAAACAATAAAAGAACAAGGGAAAGTAAGTAAAAGGACTCTAGTCAAACATCCAATGGTAAAAATCCTGCCCAACAAAAATCCTGTAAACAACTGAATGACTTTCAAATGGAAACAGACTCAAGGTGACCTCAACTGTTTTAGATGGAGAGGAAGAGAGAGGATCTGGGTTTAAAGTAGCCCAGTGAAAATGTTCAAGTGAAGCTCTTTTTCACAAGACTGGTTAAGAGGTTGTGATTTGAGGAATGAAAACACCACTGCTGTAATCCGTTTATTGTACATCACAAATTAAAGCAGGCACTTTTAATTAAAGTCACTGTGGACCCGTTTGCCAAGAGGGATGCAAACAACGGCACTGCTCCCTCCCAAACCAGAAACACATGACAGTGTCTAGTATGTGTTTATAGACGTGCTTCACTCCTTAGAATTACAATAATGAGGTTTACTTTCCTATCATGCTCCCCAGCCCTCCCTATAGCTATGGGAAGTGGCAAAAGATTAATGATTCATGAATAATATGATTATGCTTGATAATTGAATTAAAATGGTTGGTAGACCTGGACCCAGAGTGTTCTTTCAATGGCAGTCAAACTGAATGCAGCTGCTTTGCCACCGAGTCGACCAATGACTCAACAAATTGCGTTTTTATTACTTGCTATTTGGCACCATACAGTATATAATTTATACCAACTCAATTCACATTTATTTGTATAGCACTTTTCATAATACATACCATTTCAAAGCAGCTTTACAGAAAATGCATGTGTCTACATTACAATTTAGAGTGATCTGTTATCAGAGGTGACTAAGTAATATATTTCAGAAATGTACATAATGCAGTTAGCCAACATCATGAATTAATGTTTATTTTAATATTATTTATGTACCATTATAGTTTTTATTATTTTGAATGAGCTTTTTTTTTATATTTTCAGTTTATTTAGATTTTTAGTAATTTTGTTATGTATGTCATTTTTATTAGTTTTTTTTTAATATTTCTATATAGATTTAGTTAATTTTATATCAGGTTTAGTTTGTTTTTCAGTTAGTAGTTTTACTACTCCTGCTTAAACTTATTTCAGTTAGTTGACAAGGCAACATTTAATATATAATATTTATATTTATTTTATTTCCAAATTAACATAAATGTTTTTTATATACATATATTTCTAGTTAAAGGTGCAATATGTCATATTTTCTGTCCGCTAGAGGTCGTTAGAGACCTATTCAAAACAAAGGCGTAGCTTGATGACGCCAAGTTTGAGCGCGGAATCTTGGGACATGTGGTCTTCACCTCACAGCTGGTGGAAAATAATCGGGATAGGACTCGGGAAGAAATCATGTTCATGGATGCGATTATTAACATTACTGTAGTATGAAGCAGAGCAGGACCGAGTGTTGTGGGAGCTGAACGAGGCCGCTGGAGTGATTGCGCAACACACGCCTCAAGCCCCGTTCACACCGCCAGCGACTTTTTTGCTGCATGTCGCTAGTCTCTGTACTGTGAAGTCGCTTATGGACGTTCCTAGTGCTGTCGCTCTAATATCATTGGTAGACTGCACGTCTGATCATATCTATAGAAAATGCAATCACAAGCGATATATAAAACTAAGAAATCATTCTAATTTGACAAGGAATTAAGTTTAAAATAATTAAAAGTATCATTCTGCTGTTGTAGAGTGTTGTGACTGCAGAGCTCAGTGCATTAAATCATTAACTAGATTAACAATAGGTCTATCAACAAATTAAACTCACTCATACTGTCAAAAAATACTAAAAAGTCATTCGAATTTGACAAATAATCAATTTTCTTGTCCCTAATAATCAACACAATGCTGAAGTTTCCCCTAAACTGTAATATGAACTGCAGCAGTGCTAAACTGCTCATAGCATCATATAATTAACAACACAAAATGTATGATTCAATCTCACAAGACTGCCGACAGTTTCTTTGCCATGCATTGCTTTATTATATCAATGTATGTACAGTCAAATCATATAATAAAACAGTGAAATCGCTCCAGAACTATTCCTGTCTGTCTTTCCTGCACTCGAGACGGTGATGTGAGCTCCAGAGAACTCCACTCCTTGGTTGTCGCTCGCGAAATTCAATTAATTTTAAAACATATTGTATGATGGAGAAAATGCTGTATTACTGTTACTAAAAATAAAGCTGCATCTGATTATGCTATGTTAGCTACTTCACAAAATAGTGTTTTTCTCTGAGGCATGGTAAATCATGGTACTCGCAAAAAATCAAGAAAATTTGATTGCATAGTTGCAAACATTAAGTACTCAAGTGAACAATATAACAATGTCCTAGTGGTTTTTGGATATTTCACTGCAAAATTCTTACATATTGCACCTTTAACCCCTTAGCGATCCTGTAAAATGTGCCTATAACGCCTAAAAAAAGGCATACCCAAAGTAAATTGCATGCTGTTCTTGAACCATTTGGAGTACATGCATGGTTTTGGTCTCTTTTGAAAGGGCTGTACAGCAAATAAAAACAATCTGGCCATCTACAAATTAATTTGTTAAAAATCTCTCAGTCGGACAGGATTTTATTCTTGCAACTGCCAAACCACAAGCACAGGATTGTGGGATGTCTGCATTCAAATATTGACCAGATGGAGGCATTTAATAGACTGGATGTTGATCTAGATGAACATTGGATTTGGATGTGCCTGGTAAGGCAGCATATTTAAGGTTTCGGACAGCCTTTCTCTGTCTGTCTTTCTCATTTTATTCTCAGTTTTTAGTAAAACTGAACAGTATTTGCTCTGCTTTTCCCCTCTCTCCTATTGTGGGATTGTGTAATTAATGTAGGTGTGCGTATGTGTATTTGTGTGTGTGTGTGTGTGTTTGTCAGGGGGAAGTTTGTGTATGTTTGTGTGCGAGTGATAGAGAGAGACAATAAGTGGTCTCTTTCTTTTTTTCCAGTTATCCAAAGCTGCCTATTTAGTCCAACAAGCCACTAGCAAATTGTAATTAGTATAATATCGGCAGATAGATGAAACAGGATGGCAGTGAAACACCTGGAGGTGATCTGAGCTGGATCGAAACACTCTGCCAAACATTTTTCTTGAGATTTTAGCCCATCTGCTACACCTGCCTGTCCAAAAATGATATATGACTCAAATGCTGCAATATAGTTTCATATATTTTTTGTTTTGATCTATTAATTTTTAATCAAAATGTCATCTAAATGGATCTTCCAGTGAAACGACAGACCTCTGACGTTTGCCAGACTTCTCCAATAATTTAGTCCTCTTAAACCCCACCCCTCTCTTACAATCGACCTCAAGCTCACAATCAGATCTGCCTTCATCCAATTAACAAGCAACAATAGAACCAAGTTCCCACCCTACTTTTTTCCCCCCTTTTTTGATAATTCATTTTACTCAGATGCATGTCACAATACAGAAGAAAAGATCTGTTGCTACTTCCGTTTCATTGCGACTTTGTTACAAATAACGTGTTATTGATCTGTATACATTAAAGAAGGCAGTCAGGTGTGGAAAACTGTCAATGATGTGTTATTTAAAATACCCAGAATGAGATTCGTCTAACTTTCAAATTCTGTTTCATGTCTTTCTCTCCTATGCCTTCCTGATTTCTGTCTTGCCTCAAACCATGTTCTTTTGAGTCTCTCTCTCTCTCTGTTTCTTCTGTGTGGAGTAATACGTCCACATAATCCCAGTACATTAGGCCTGCTCTACATACCAGCTAATTCACCCTCAATAAACTGCAATTGCTCGTTAATTGTGGTTTAATGAGTTCGGGGAGAGACAGGAGGTGCACAAACACAACCGAGCAAATGTAGGGCCGCGGGAATGCCCACTCACCCTGTAATGCACTAAACGCTTTTGGTCACAGATTTTACATCGGACTTCAAACCAGTTCCAGAATTGTTTATCGTACAAAATGCCCTTGAAATCAAACATTGAAATGTATTAATATTACAACAAACTTCATAGGAACTTCAAGCAAAATGATTAACATGACAGAATAGGAAAGCTGATAATTTTCTAAGTGCATGTGACTTTTTTTTTAGTGGAACAGCTGTGTTGGCAGTGTGGGGCACTGAACCCTGAGGAGCATCAGGGCAGTAACAGAGCGACCCTGCATCTCACACTCATTAACTACAGAGTCTGCCTGCAGGTCTATGAACCAGTTATCGCTGAGAGAGCTGGGAGCAACAGCAAAGAAGTAAAGAGGGAGAAAGAGAGTGAGCGGGATGGAACAAGATAGGACATGATAAGTCAGGAAGGGAAAATATTACTAAACTGCAAAAAAATCTTTCAAAACATCCTTAAAACAAGATACATCTACTGTACTTGATAACCAAACTTCCATTAAATAATAAGACCTGTTTTTAGAGAATTCACTACTGTTCCAAAATTTGAAGACAGATTTCTTAATGTTTTTTAAAGAGGTCTCCTATACTCACTAAGGCTGCATTTAATTGATTAAAAACAGTAAAAACAGCAATATAGTGAAATTATTGTATATAGTAAATATTGTTTTTTAAATGTATTATATTCTTGTGATAGCAAAGCTGACGAGCATCAGTGTCACACGATCCTTCAGAAATCAGTCTAATATGATGATTTGATGCTCAAGAAACATTTCTTATTATTATCAATGTTGAAAACAGTTGTAATTCTTAATATTTTTTTTGGAAACTGATACATTTTTTGCCAGGATTCTTTTTGTAACAATGTTAAAGTCTTTATTGCCACTTTTAATCAATTTAATGCATCCTTGCTAAATAAAACTATACATTTCTTTCAAACAAATCTTACTGACCCCAAACTTTTGAATGTACAGTGGGTACGGAAAGTATTCAGAACCCCTTAAATTGTTCACACTTTGTTATATTGCAGCCATTTGCTAAAATCATTTAAGTTCATTTTTTTTCCTCATTAATGTACACACAGCACCCCATATTGACAGAAAAACACAGAATTGTTGACATTTTTGCAGATTTATTAAAAAAGAAAAACTGAAATATCACATAGTCCTAAGTATTCAGACCCTTTGCTCATGAGGAAAAAAATTAAATTAAATGATTTTAGCAAATGGCTGCAATATAACAAAGAGTGAAAATTTTAAGGGGGTCTGAATACTTTCCGTACCCACTGTATATCTTTTTTAATTAAATTTGTTTGTATTTACTCCATTGGCTTTACTTTAAAGGATTAGTTCATTAGTTCATTGATTAGTTCACTTTCAAATGACCCCCCGGTGCCGTGTGGAGTACGTTTATGATGGATGG
Organism: Anabarilius grahami; assembly: GCA_003731715.1. Lineage (NCBI taxonomy): Eukaryota > Metazoa > Chordata > Actinopteri > Cypriniformes > Xenocyprididae > Anabarilius > Anabarilius grahami. Next base: position 6,208,466 of record RJVU01053643.1, on the reverse strand, counting down.
ATGTGGATGGAAGCACTTTCTTCAGCTCATACTCGTGAACCCTGTTCACTGCCATTATAAAGCTCGGACGCGTCATTTATTTATGTTTATTTATTAATATATCTCCGATTGTGTTCTTAAGAAAGTAGAAAGTCATATACACCTATAGGATGGCTTGAGGGTGAGTAAAGCTTGGGGTAATTTTCATTTTAATGTGAACTAATCCTTTATGCATAAACCTCACTAAATTTTGTTGAGTTGTTCTTTTAATAATAATCAGTATGAAAATATAATTTTTTTCCAGTGGAAGAGGAAAAAGGTGCAAAAGATGTGGAACTGTGAAGATTAGATGTGAGTGGTCATAAAGATGGAAATGAAAGAAAGAGAGAGATAGAGGAGGAGGAGGCAGTGAAGGTTATTTCCCTATAGGTCTCATTAAAGGCTACTAATCCCCCTGCTCTTGCCCTGCAGAAATGGCCCTGAGGGAGCCCACAGAATGAGAGAGAGAGAGACATATGGAGGGTTACATTAAACAATGTACCAATCGAACATGAATAAACACTTTAAAACATCGTTACATTTGCATACATGAGACCGCTTCAGAACAGCAATGGTTTCCTTCTTTATCATTGGGATAGTTACTTTTTTTTGAGCATATTTTCATGATAATGTATTGAAATTGAAAGTCACAATGGTGTTTTACAATGGTGTTTATATCTTTACTGAACATCGTGTAATTATTCTCTGATTTTGAGATGTTGGTTAGAGCTGTCCAGCCTTTTTTGAGTTTTTAGAAGTTGGGTGCAACAAGACAACAACCTAAAAGCACAAGAGTATAACAGAATGTCTTCAGCAGGCCCAGTCCTGACCTCAACTCAACTGAGATGCTTTGATATGATCTTAGGGGTGTGATTCACTCATGACATCCCAAGATTATTGCAGAGCTGAAACGGTTTTGTAAAACAAAACAGTGCAGAATTCCTTATGACCTCCAGCAAGTCTGATCTGCAATTACAGGAAACATTTGGTTGAGGTTATTGCTGGCAAAGGAGCAAACCGGTTATTAAATCCAACTATTCTTATTCTTTTTTCAATCTGCACTGCGAATGTTTGTGTTCCAGAAAGAAGATTTTTGTGTGTTATTTGTTTAAGCAGACTATATTTGTCCATTGTTGATGAGATAATATTTTGATGAACAATTTAATCTACATGTAAATCATATTTCCTACAACTGTACACACTGGATTTCTGTAATAGTTCAGGCTTATCTAAAAAAAATATTGGTTTGTCATGCACAGCAATCATTACGTGTTATATCAGCAAATTTTCTATTATATATGCGTATATTATACACATTCTGTAGAGATCTCAGCCCCCTGAATCAATAATGTCTTTTGAATCAGGCTAATCTAAGACAATGATAATGAGGGACAACTAAACACAATTATGTGCATTTTTTGTAATGGTCACAATAGCAAATCTGTTCTAACGTGACCATATTCTTTCCTGATTGTTATTTGATAAAGACTCATTGGTTGGTCTGACAGTCAAAAGTGCAAAAAAATATGATTTTGTTCATGTATGTACATGCACAATTTCTTTCCTCCTGAGGGTGTTGGACATACAGTAATAGAGATGCTGATGCTTGTGCAATAATGTAAACTGATTTATAACACACTTGGCCATGAAATCTCAAAGATTTGTTACCACTAACTTAGTACAATAAATGGACTTTGAGGGCCAGTCTCATCGGAGCAGAACAGTTTTAACTATTATACAAACTATTAAGCATTTTTGATATTTTAACTTTAACTGTATGTTGTACCTCTTGGCACCGAGCTTAATGAGAAAAAGTAGAGAGGGAAAGAATAGAAATCAAAGTAATGGATTCAAAACAGAATATTAGATAAAGAACAGAGCAAAACAAGAATGAAAAAGCCAAACGATGGAAAAGTGAGGGAGAGATGAAGCTCTTAAACAGAATCGTTATCAACTTAGACCAGGGGATGCAAGCAAAGACATTTAGGTACATCTTGTTTAATCAGATAATCTGTTTAGAACCTTTATCTATAAATTGTTCCTCGACATAGGATGTCACGCTTATTGTCAGGGGAAAAAAGAGGACAGTATTATGAAGAAGTCTGTGGTTTGGATCTGAAAATAATAGCTCTTAGATTAACCGCTAAATTACTGTAATTAGATATCATTATAATAAATCATTTTCCAGGTTGATTATCATTCTAACAAAATTATTGTAATCACAAGGGTACAAATGAACTCACATCTGCATCTGTGTTGTGCACCTTTTTTTAATCATTTGCATTTGTGTGTGTACTGCGTAGTGTTAAAAGGACAGTTTACTCAAAAATGAAAAATTCTGTCATTATTTACTTACTCTCAACTTGTTTCATTCCTGTATAGCTTTTATTCTTCCATGGAAGGCTGCAACAACTAATCAATATAATCGATAACAATCGATAATGAAAATTATCGACAACAAATGTCATTATCGATTAGTCGTGTCTGCCCACCGTGCACGAAAAATTTCCGCCAGTCGCGTCAAAATTACAGCACTGAATAACGCATTTCTATGGACAAAATGCATCTAAAAATAGTGGAGGAATAGTTGAGCTCCTGCGGGAAAGGTACGTGATCCAAGCTGCCCAAAACATGAGAATTCTTTATTTTAAGTTTCAAGCTAATGCATTAGCGTAATGTTTAACATGGCTTGCCTTGTCAGGCGCTTTGACAGATGCGTTTGCTGTTTGTTTAATGTGTGATATGTTTCCTCAGCGCAAAACTTTCATTTTACTGTTATATCCTTATTTGTAAGTGTTACAATTTCACGTGTTTCCATTTTGCATGAAGGCTCGTCCAGCGTTAAACTTCAGACTTTACTGAATGAACTTGACTGAGCATGCACGTCAAACAGACGGGACGCATTAGAGAGGGAGAAAATTCAAAGCAAAAATACTCATTTTGTTGGACATTAAATTTAGGTTTAAAAGTCTACATGTAATTCAAGGATTTAATGAGAGTGGTACATGTCAGGGGATAACTGCGTGTAATTGAATATAAATCTAAGACGTTTACATTTACAGGATAAAGAAATGACAGTAAGAGGTTACTGTGTTCAGAGTGAATGTGTGTGTTCCTGCTGAACATTCCTTATCTGTTATCTGTTAACACTTGAATTTGTGTTTTTCTTTATTATCTTTATTATTACCTTAATTTTTAATGTAGGGATTTAAATTGTCCTTTTGCTTTATAGCTCTTTTGACTACAGCAGAGATATAGATATATTCACTATATGTTTTCATAGCATTCAGTTGGGCAGAATGTGGAATAGTGTGTTTTGTCAATAAAATAAAATAAAATAAAAAATAATATTTGTCTTTTTAATCTTAGAAATAATCGGCCAACTAATGGATTATCAAAATAATCGTTAGTTGCAGCCCTAGAACACGCAAAGAGATGTTTTGAAGAATGTTCACACTGCTCTTTTCCATTTTCACTGACACTAGCTGGTGTCCAGTTCCAAAAACATAAAAATAAAATAACGCACTATAAAAGTAGTCCAAAGGACTTGTTGTGCACCATATTCCATGTCTGAAGCCATATGATAGTTTTGCACATGACTCATTTATTGAAATACTTGCCTTGACAGATGTGGTCACCATCCATGTTTACTATATGGAAGAAGACTGGCTGCATCTGAAATTGCATACTTCCCTACTATACAGGTCCTTCTCAAAAAATTAGCATATTGTGATAAAGTTCATTATTTTCCATAATGTAATGATAAAAATTAAACTTTCATATATTTTAGATTCATTGCACACCAACTGAAATATTTCAGGTCTTTTATTGTTTTAATACTGATGATTTTGGCATACAGCTCATGAAAACCCAAAATTCCTATCTCAAAAAATTAGCATATCATGAAAAGGTTCTCTAAACGAGCTATTAACCTAATCATCTGAATCAACTAATTAACTCTAAACACCTGCAAAAGATTCCTGAGGCTTTTAAAAACTCCCAGCCTGGTTCATTACTCAAAACCGCAATCATGGGTAAGACTGCCGACCTGACTGCTGTCCAGAAGGCCATCATTGACACCCTCAAGCGAGAGGGTAAGACACAGAAAGAAATTTCTGAACGAATAGGCTGTTCCCAGAGTGCTGTATCAAGGCACCTCAGTGGGAAGTCTGTGGGAAGGAAAAAGTGTGGCAAAAAACGCTGCACAACGAGAAGAGGTGACCGGACCCTGAGGAAGATTGTGGAGAAGGACCGATTCCAGACCTTGGGGGACCTGCGGAAGCAGTGGACTGAGTCTGGAGTAGAAACATCCAGAGCCACCGTGCACAGGCGTGTGCAGGAAACGGGCCACAGGTGCCGCATTCCCCAGGTCAAGCCACTTTTGAACCAGAAACAGCGGCAGAAGCGCCTGACCTGGGCTACAGAGAAGCAGCACTGGACTGTTGCTCAGTGGTCCAAAGTCATTCGGAAATCAAGGTGCCAGAGTCTGGAGGAAGACTGGGGAGAAGGAAATGCCAAAATGCCTGAAGTCCAGTGTCAAGTTCCCACAGTCAGTGATGGTCTGGGGTGCCATGTCAGCTGCTGGTGTTGGTCCACTGTGTTTTATCAAGGGCAGGGTCAATGCAGCTAGCTATCAGGAGATTTTGGAGCACTTCATGCTTCCATCTGCTGAAAAGCTTTATGGAGATGAAGATTTCGTTTTTCAGCACGACCTGGCACCTGCTCACAGTGCCAAAACCACTGGTAAATGGTTTACTGACCATGGTATTACTGTGCTCAATTGGCCTGCCAACTCTCCTGACCTGAACCCCATAGAGAATCTGTGGGATATTGTGAAGAGAAAGTTGAGAGACGCAAGACCCAACACTCTGGATGAGCTTAAGGCCGCTATCGAAGCATCCTGGGCCTCCATAACACCTCAGCAGTGCCACAGGCTGATTGCCTCCATGCCACGCCGCATTGAAGCAGTCATTTCTGCAAAAGGATTCCCGACCAAGTATTGAGTGCATAACTGAACATAATTATTTGAAGGTTGACTTTTTTTGTATTAAAAACACTTTTCTTTTATTGGTCGGATGAAATATGCTAATTTTTTGAGATAGGAATTTTGGGTTTTCATGAGCTGTATGCCAAAATCATCAGTATTAAAACAATAAAAGACCTGAAATATTTCAGTTGGTGTGCAATGAATCTAAAATATATGAAAGTTTAATTTGTATCATTACATTATGGAAAATAATGAACTTTATCACAATATGCTAATTTTTTTAGAAGGACCTGTAGTAGGCGAAAAACAGTATATGACAAAAGCAGTATGTCCAAATTCACAGTACTCATAAAAGAGGAGGCAAAAAGTCCCCAGATGACCTACTACTCCCGGCGAGATTCTGAAGTGTGCATACGATAGACACTTTACTATGACACATGAGGCCACGGGAGAGGATTTGTGAATGGCAGAGAAGTGACATAACTGACGCTGGTTGATCACATGATAATGACAGCATGGTGAACGTAGTACATCCGGATTAAATTCATACTACACACAGTCATGCTATATAGAATGTACTTATTTTAGCGGCTGTAAATGAATTACTTATTCAAAATAAGCACCTACTCAAGAGAGTACGCGCTTTCAGACACAGACATGTTCATGTTTTTTTTACTTCAAAAGAGGAAAGAAAGTCTTATGGGTTTCAAAAGGCATGAGGGTGTAGAAATGATGACGACATTATTTTTAGGCAAACGATTCCTTTATGTTTCACTTGTACGCACTGAAATTGAGTGATCTTGACATGCCAAATTGTTTGTGGAGTCATCCACTACACCTTTGACCTCTCTCGAGCAGAACTGCCCCCAGTGCACATACACTCCTTAAGATCACACTGAAACACGTACACCATACCATAGCGCACCAAGGGACTGCTGAGATGTTTCTATGGCAACCTGCAGCTTGCTCCACTAATGAACTGGTTGCCATGGTGATGGGGATTGGCTGTGCGCAAAGTGAGAGACTGAATAACAGAGGGAGGAAGAAATTTCACACTTCTCTGTGCCACTGCATGTACACACACACATGCAAGAGGACCGTGGTAGAGAGGAGCAGGAAACTGACCGTTTCGGACTTAAACCCTAAACACAACCACGGACCAATCACAGCAACTCCTCAAGGTCAGAGGATGGGATTTAATTCCAGCACTCCGCTGCAGGGCCGTCCCATTTTCACAGTTCCTGGAACAGTGCTGGTGTCCCAAAATCCAGCCTGAGCAGCTCGAAGCTAACACGTCCCTTAGCCCGGAGCTAGTGCTCAAGCTAGGAGGCTACAAGGAGGTTTAGGCAATGTCATAGCAGGAACTGTGCAGTGCTAGCGGAGTGGGGTGTGCCACAAGTCACATAGGAATTCCTGACATTCCTAATCATCTATTACGGCACCTGAGCAGGCTATGGATTATGGCTATTACTGCAGGCTAATTAATCAATTAGCATTGCCATTTAGCACTACCAAGGTGACCAAAGTCTCAAATGAGATGTTAATGAAGCTGATGGACAGTTGCTGGTCAGGGGTCTGCTAATCCCACAAGCAGTGCTGTTTTACCTGAGTGAATCACAATGTCTCCCTCTAGTGCACATTGGGCAGAACTGTCTTTTTTTCCCTTTAGAGTCAATAGGGATAAACATGGTCCAATTTTGTAGTTATTATTAATAAAAAAAAAATGAAGTATATTTGTTTATATGTTCAAATAAAGAATAAAAGATCCACACCCGCTTGTGTCTACAGGTGCCCACATGAATGACTGCTGAATGTGCTTTGTTGCATAATAAAAAACTAATAATTAATTAATTAAAAAAAGGTTTGAGTGCAGTGATCTTATCTTTTTTTTCTATTTATGTACATGTAAATACAAATATGAAAACAAATTTAATTAAAAAATATAATATACTATCATTCAAATGTTTGGTGCCATTTTAAGAAATTTATATTTTTATTATCCAAGGACGCATTAAATTGATCAAAAGTGACATTTATAAAGTTAAAAAATATTTTTATTATTTCAAATAAATGCTTTTGAGCTTTCTGTTCAACAAAGAATCCTGGAAAAAATTTGGATTTTCTGTATTTTCACGGCTTTCACTAAAATATTAAGCAGCGCAACTGTTTTCTACATTTATAATAATAATAAATGTTTCTTGAGCAGCAAATCATCATATTAGAATGATTTCTGAAGGATCATGTGACACTGAAGACTGGAGTGATGATGCTGAAAATACAGCTTTGCATCACAGAAATAAATTACACTTTAAAAGAGAAAATTATTATTTTAAAAATAATAATATTTCACAAAATTATTGTTTGTACTGTATTTTTATCAAATAATCAAAGAGACTTCTTTCAAAAACATTTTAAAAAATCGAATCGACCCCAAACCTTTGAACGGTACTGTCTGTATATACATACAATATATTGAAAATTGAAATGTAAAATTATAATATTTTAATATAATATAATAAAAAAGCAAATAATGGAATAATTTTGTTTTTCTAACAACCTTTTCCCACCCTCTCTGTCTCTGTAGAAGTGTCTGAGGTTCAACCCTGATGCAACCGTATGGAAGGCGAAGCAGCAGGTGTTGTGTAGTCTAACCGAATCTCTAAGGGATGTTTTAAACTATGGCCTTTTCCAACCTGCTACTGACGGGCACGATGCCAAGTTCCTGGAGGAAGAGAGGCCGCTTCGAGAGTACCCACAATCCTTTGAGAAAGGCGTACCCTACCTGGAGGTACCCTTCCTTTTATTCTCCTCATCACTTTAGGCATTTTCTTTTTTTTAAACTCTTGTTCTATAATTGAATGTAAATGTTGGTGCTAGGAAACTGCTGCTTCAAATTGTTTGTTGCCTAGGAGATGATAATTCTTTAAGCGGCTTCTCTGGTAACTATGAATCTTAATAACCCTGATATGGTTTATTGGAGATTTGTCTTGCAATGAAAAAGATTTTTTTTATTATTATTATTTGTAGAGCACAGGGCAATTACTATTACACAACAATAGTGAACTCAAAGTCTAATTCATTCACAAGAAGCTCTTTTCATCTGAAGTTAATACCAAATGCGCCTCTTCAATAAATATATTTAAAAGCCATACTTTTTAACAATTACTATGGAAAATATATAGCTAATATTGCAAATTAATGCTTCAGTTTTTTCATTTGTAAACAAAAATGAATTACAGAATATGATTAACAACAACTAGGCTTTTCATAATTTCTGCTTGTTCAGTTGCTATGCTTGATACTTTGATACCTCGAGGTTGATGCAAAATAATAGTTATATACAATCATAGTATTTATTAATTTTTTAAACTAGCTTTTATTTTTATGTTCAGTTTTAATTTTAATTTTAGTTTTAGCCACTCGAGTACTTCAACTTAAACATATTTGTTGCCAAAGCAACATTTAGAAATGTCCAGTTTTAAAAAAAAGTTTTCATGTAATATTTTTATTTTTATTTAGCATTATTATAAGAATCTAAAATTATTTGTAATAGTTTGTTTAAGTTACTATTATCTGATATACACAGCAATGCTATAAAAGGAAGTGTCCAAAAAGGAATTGTCCCATAAACAGAAGTCAGTCCACCAAGAAATTTAGTCCTGCCTCCAAAGGACAGTTTAGACAACTTAACTGATCAAAATATAACTTTCTTTTCTGAAGAATTTGTGTAAGAAAACAGAGAACTGCTTTTTAACCCTCCTTATATTACATTACTGTGAACGTGTAACTGCTAAAAGTGTTTTTGGCAGCTCTAAGTTATCTGTCTTCCACTGATTTTGACTAATTTCCTTTCACACAGTTCCGCTACAAAACCAGGGTGTACAAACAGACAAATCTAGATGAGAAACAGCTGGCCAAACTACACACTAAGGTAGGCCTTGCCACAGAAATCATCTTATTCCTGGTTGCAAACAGAAATATTTAGTGAACGTTTAACATGTGCTGCTTTGCATGTTAAATGCAAAACTATTCTGTTGCATAGTTCACCCCAAAATAAAAAAACACTTACTTATATTTCAAATTTGCACACATAACTGTACATACAATTGTCTATATTATATATTGTTTTTTGCTTTTTTTTTGCACTTTGTCTATCTTGTAAATTTGTATATTATTATTTTATTCTTTTTATTATGTGTCTTGTCTTGTCGCTGTTACTCTGTTGCACTGTGGAGCTTCTGTCACTAAAACAAATTCCTAGTATGTGTAAACAACATACCTGGCAATAAAGCTCTTTCTGATTCTGAAATACAATAATTAGCTTATCCTCAGGGCACTTAATGGCTGTGAGCCATGAGTTGTATTTGTCTCCCCCTACAGGCCAGTCTGAAGAAGTTCATGGACTACATCCAGACCGGCGCTGTGGAAAAGGTAGCCAAACTTGTAGACAAAGGACTTGACCCCAACTACCACGACCCTGATACAGGAGGTGAGGTGTCAGGCACTGCGCTGTTTACTTCCTGTGAGAGTTAATGGACTTCCCATTAGTGAGATGAATAATGAATTACTGCCAGCAGTGCATGAAGTGGACCACACACACATGCTATATGCTTATGGAAATAGGGCTGCATGAATATTCAATGAGTGTTTACAGGAATGGACATTTGCATCTTCTCAAGCGATCCATGCAGTTTCTAACAAAAGTCATCTGGAGTTTAAATTATGCAACAAAAACATAAGGTTAACGTTAGACTCAGTGGCTGCTTCCTAAACAAACAAACAAACAAACAAACAAACAAACACAATTACTGCCCTTGGGCTGTTTAATGAGATGAGACTATTACTGCAGCTCACTGGTTCGGTTCAATGCGTGTCAACAGAGGAAAACCACTGAATAATTTGAATGTAACAGGGCAGCATCTTTTTTGGCATATTAATACATGTTTTTAGCGCTTTGGCGAGCATTTGGTGAGCTGGAGACGTGGCCAGACATGCCGTGAAAGTCAATTTTATGGACCAGATGACAATGCAGAGTAATATTAGCATTCATTTGCGGCAGAGTGTGATGTGCGAGACGGCTACCTTGAGTGTTGTTCACAGTTTGTGTCATCTGCGTTGTCACATAGTTGATGTTGCACTTCACAGGCTGACAGTCACTTCTCAAAGCAGACCCTGGTAACATGGAGTGAGAACTGTTGCACCATTTGTAACCACTAGGGGGCTGATCTGGAAAACTATTCTGTTGCATAGTTCACCCCAAAATGAAAATAATCCCACCTTCGTGTTGTTCTAAACCTGTATAACCTATATAATATTTTTTCTGTATTACACAAAAGGAGATATTTTAAATAATGTACTGAAAAAATCATAAAGATGTTAACTACTGAAACTGAATCAGTTGAACTCAAAATCTGGATCAGTCTGATTTATTAAATAGATAAATAGACAAACTAGTTGATGCTAAGATTAAGACAAAAAAATATGAGAATAACGTACTTCCACATTGCTTGTAAATATATACAGTTGGTACGGAAAGTATTCAGACCCCCTTAAATTTTTCACTCTTTGTTATATTGCAGCCATTTGCTAAAATCATTTTAGTTCATTTTTTTTCCTCATTAATGTACACACAGCACCCCATATTGACAGAAAAACACAGAATTGTTGACATTTTTGCAGATTTATTAAAAAAGAAAAACTGAAATATCACATAGTCCTAAGTATTCAGACCCTTTGCTCAGTATTTAGTAGAAGCACCCTTTTGATCTAATACAGCCATGAGTCTTTTTGGGAAAGATGCAACAAGTTTTTCACACCTGGATTTGGGGATCCTCTGCCATTCCTCCTTGCAGATCCTCTCCAGTTCTGTCAGGTTGGATGGTAAACGTTGGTGGACAGCCATTTTTAGGTCTCTCCAGAGATGCTCAATTGGGTTTAAGTCAGGGCTCTGGCTGGGCCATTCAAGAACAGTCACGGAGTTGTTGTGAAGCCACTCCTTCGTTATTTTAGCTGTGTGCTTAGGGTCATTGTCTTGTTGGAAGGTAAACCTTCGGCCCAGTCTGAGGTCCTGAGCACTCTGGAGAAGGTTTTCGTCCAGGATATCCCTGTACTTGGCCGCATTCATCTTTCCCTCGATTGCAACCAGTCGTCCTGTCCCTGCAGCTGAAAAACACCCCCACAGCATGATGCTGCCACCACCATGCTTCACTGTTGGGACTGTATTGGACAGGTGATGAGCAGTGCCTGGTTTTCTCCACACATACCGCTTAGAATTAAGGCCAAAAAGTTCTATCTTGGTCTCATCAGACCAGAGAATCTTATTTCTCACCATCTTGGAGTCCTTCAGGTGTTTTTTAGCAAACTCCATGCGGGCTTTCATGTGTCTTGCACTGAGGAGAGGCTTCCGTCGGGCCACTCTGCCATAAAGCCCCGACTGGTGGAGGGCTGCAGTGATGGTTGACTTTCTACAACTTTCTCCCATCTCCCGACTGCATCTCTGGAGCTCAGCCACAGTGATCTTTGGGTTCTTCTTTACCTCTCTCACCAAGGCTCTTCTCCCCCGATAGCTCAGTTTGGCCGGACGGCCAGCTCTAGGAAGGGTTCTGGTCGTCCCAAACGTCTTCCATTTAAGGATTATGGAGGCCACTGTGCTCTTAGGAACCTTAAGTGCAGCAGAAATTTTTTTGTAACCTTGGCCAGATCTGTGCCTTGCCACAATTCTGTCTCTGAGCTCTTCAGGCAGTTCCTTTGACCTCATGATTCTCATTTGCTCTGACATGCACTGTGAGCTGTAAGGTCTTATATAGACAGGTGTGTGGCTTTCCTAATCAAGTCCAATCAGTATGATCAAACACAGCTGGACTCAAATGAAGGTGTAGAACAATATCAAGGATGATCAGAAGAAATGGACAGCACCTGAGTTAAATATATGAGTGTCACAGCAAAGGGTCTGAATACTTAGGACCATGTGATATTTCAGTTTTTCTTTTTTAATAAATCTGCAAAAATGTCAACAATTCTGTGTTTTTCTGTCAATATGGGGTGCTGTGTGTACATTAATGAGGAAAAAAATGAACTTAAATTATTTTAGCAAATGGCTGCAATATAACAAAGAGTGAAAAATTTAAGGGGGTCTGAATACTTTCCGTAGTCACTGTACATTTACCTGATAGATTAGTAATTGATCATTGGTGTGTGTGGATGTACTTAAATGTATTTGGGACAAATTTGTACCCAGAAAAAAAATTGTACCCAGAAAAAAATCCACAAACCTGATTTGTAAGAATAGTATAAAAATTAAAAATGTTTTCTGTTAAGGTTAGGTTGCTGTATATAAAAACAATAGAAGTATTAAAGCTGCAAGCAGCGATTAAAGGGCCCTCGCACCCAGGCTCACCGCCACCCGTTGGCCTTAGGAAATCAGTGAACAGTGGGTGACATTCATGTAAGCGAGTAAATACAAGGGAAATATGGCAAAGTCATTTCAAAGTGCCACACTTCCTGCTGCCAACAGGTGGCACTTTGACTGTAACTGAATAGTGCCATGTAGATATCTTCAGGCCAGGACTGTTATCTAACATGAGAAGTTTGGAGCAGATTGGACATCGTATGCCTGAGTTACAACAACTTTCTGTTTCGTGGTGTTAATCGCATACATTAGCACTTAGCCAAGTGTTGCATGATTTAACGTTTCTAGTATGTTTGGCACTTCGTGGCATATTGAAATGTGTTTCTGGGAGTGAATTACAGTGTAAAACATGTAATTTCCTGTTGTCAGCCGCTGGCGCTATGGCTAACTGAATGTTGTCATATAGATGTCTTTAAGCCAGGACTCTTATCACACATGTGAAGTTTGGGGCAGATCGGACATTGTATGCCTGACTAACAACAGTTTTCTCTTTCATGGCGAAACATCAAACTTTGTCAGGCCGCCACGGACAAAACTCAAGATCTTTGCAATTTAACATCGCAAAGGCCTTTAGATTAGGCTGACCAAATATGACCTTGATCTGATTAAAGCTCTAGGAGCAGTTTGTTAAAGTACAACATCTGGAAATGGAAAAAATTGCACAAATTTTGCAAAGTTAATTCAAAATATCTGACTTCCTGTTGGTTTACAGATTTTGCTCCAAGAGTCTTTTTTGTAGGTACTGGACTGTTAGATGTATGTAAAGAAATTCATACTTATACGTGAAATGTAGCATCAGGGGCACTTCGTTGAAATTTTGTAGGTGGCGCTATCAAGCCATTTTGCCACAGTTAATTCTGAAACCCTTATCAGACGTAAATTTTCACCACTTCTGACGCGTGTGCAAAGTTTCATGAGTTTTCGAGCATGTTTAGGCCCTCAAAAATGTGATTCCCCTTTAATGGCGAAACATCAGACTTTGTCAGTCTACCACGGACACGCCCTTCAACGAAAACTCAAGATCTTTGATATTTATCATTGCTAAGGCCTTAAGATTAGACTGACCATATATGATGTGCTTCTGGTTAAATCTCTATGAGGAGTTAATCACAGTGTAAAACATGTCATTTCCTGTTACCCACAGGTGGTGCTATGACTGTAACTGAATATTGCCATGTAGATGTCTTCAGTTCAGGACTCTAATAAAACATGTGAAGTTTGGGGCAGATCAGAAATTGTATGCCCGAGTTACAACAACTTCCTGTTTCATGGCGAAACATTGAACTTTGTGAGGCCGCCACAGACACGCCCTTTAGCGAAAACTCTAGATCTTCGCAATTTAACGTCTCAAAGGCCTTTAGATTAGACTGACCAAATATGATGTTGATCTGATTAAAGCTCTAGGAGGAGTTCGTTAAAATACAACATCTGGAAATGGCAAAAACTGCCAAAATTTTGCTGAGAAAATTCAAAATATCTCACTTCCTGTTGGGTTTACAGATTTTGCACCCAGAGGCTTTTTTGTAGGTATTGGTCTGTTACATCTGTCTACCGAATTTCATACCTGTACGTGAAACGTAACATGAAGGGCGCTTGATTGAAATTTTGTAGGTGGCGGTATCAAGCCATTTTGCCACACCTAATTCTGAAACCCATAACAGACGTAAATTTTCACCACTTCTGACGTGTGTGCAAAGTTTCATAAGTTTTCGAGCATGTTTAGGCCCTCAAAAATGTGATTCATTTCAGAGAAGAAGAAGAATTGGCCGAGCAATTACAATAGGGTCCTCACACACCATCGGTGCTCGGGCCCTAAAAAGCTAAGTAAACGCGTGTGTGTGTGTGTGTGTGTGTGTGTGTGTGTGACAGAGACCCCACTCACTCTGGCCGTACAGACTGAGCCGGGCGGAGGGGAGAACATCAGATTGCTGGTGATGGGGGGAGCTCACATTGACTTTAGGGCAAAGGATGGCTTGACCCCTCTCCACAAGGCCGTCAGAGCACATGGACACACTGCCCTACTGGTAACGCATTCACAAAACCACAACAGAACCTCAGACTCATGATTAGGATGAAATAAATTATGCTCATAATGAAATATTCATATTTAAATCTAATCATCTGTTTTCTTTTTTGTTTTTAGACGCTGTTGTCTTTGGGGGCATCTCCTGATTATAAGGACCGCCGTGGGCTCACTCCTCTTTACCACACTGTGCTGATAGGGGGCGACACCTCCTGCTGCGAGACCCTCCTGTACCACAGAGCCAAGCTGGGGCTCCGTGATGAGAATGGCTGGGACGAAACCCATCAGGTACAAAGAAATGCTGAGAAGAAGACTGTGTGTGACATATACAGGAAACACGTGCTATTTTATAGTTGTCTGTGAGTGTTATTTTAAACATAACATTTTCTTAAATTCAGATTTTCAGTGATTCTTATGCTGAGAAAACAATTTTATAATTCTTTCAAAAACATTGAAAAAAAACGTATATTTCATCTATTATTTTGTTGTCCCTGGTTTTTTTAAGTACCTCCACTTCAGTAAGACTCAAGTACCGCTTCACAGAGACTAACCAGAAACGTTCCTTTTGATATTATATATAATTTAGCATTATAAGTAATAATATTATTTTGGGTATTATTTCAATGATTCACTTTAAACTAAAAACGGTCAATACAGTGGGTGAAAAACATTCGCCAAGTTTTGCTCCCTTAAAAAAGTCAACTAAGCTTTTTTTGCCATTCAAGTTCAGGGGGAAATCATACAGAAACTTTCTCAGAGAAAGTCCTTACGGGGTATTTGACTCATAAATTAAATCCAGATGGAATGTTTAACAAAAGTAAAGTAATTTTCAATCTTTTATGGTGGAATTTAATAATCCTCAAAGATAAAAAAGTATATTAAAGGGTTAGTTCACCCATAAATGAAAATTCAGCCATTAATTACTCACCCTCATGTCGTTTCACACCCTTAAGACCATCATTCATCTTCAGAACACAAATTAAGATATTTTTGATGAAATCCGATGGCTCAGTGAGGCCTGCATTGACATCAAGATAATTTACACTTTCAATGCCCAGAAAGCTACTAAAGACATTTAAAACAGTTCATGTGACTACAGTGGTTCAACCTTAATGTTATAAAGCAATGAGAATACTTTTTGTGCATCAAATTCACGTTATTTCAGCAGTTTGGCAGTTTAACACGCGATCCGAAGCGCTGATTTGAAACAAAAGATTCGAAGCAGTGTTTTGAAATCGTCCATCACTAGATATTGTTGAAAAGTCGTTATTTTGTTATTTTTGGAGCACAAAAAGTATTCTCGTTGCTTTATAATATCAAGGTAGAACCACTGTATTCACATAAACTGTTTTAAATGTGTTTTAGTAGCTTTCTGGGCATCTGAAAGTGTAAATTTACTTGATGTCAATGGAGGCCTCACTGAGCCATCGGATTTCATCAAAAATATCTTAATTTGTGTTCTGAAGATGAGTGAAGGTCTTACGGGTGTGGAACGACATGAGGGTGAATACTTAATGACTGAATTTTCATTTTTGAGTGAACTAACCATTTAATTCACTGTAAATTTTTACAAATTTTAATGAAATACAAACATAATACAAACATAGTGTATAGGCAACAGAGACATTTTTGAATTTCTTTCAAGTACCACTGGTGGAGAATCTTTGCTGAGTCCTTCTCCTCTCTTTGTGCCTGTGCATTTCCATATCTATTTTGATTCTGTCGTTCTCTTCCTCTCACTCACACATTCACTGCGGTGTTAATTAGCAAAGGTGTCTGTTCTGACAATGTATAAAATCTATTCTTCTTTCCCTCTTCTTCCTTCCTCATGTCAAATGACTGTTTCTGCCTCTTCCTATCCACTTCACTTTTTTCTTTCCTCCTCTCTGAACGGTCCTGTGGATCCTTTGTCCATCCTATTTCCTTTCCCTTTCTTTCTCTCTCCCTCTCTCCAGGCTTGTCAAAATGGGAACTCTCAACACTTAGAGCACCTACTTTTTTATGGTGCGGATTCCTCATCCCAGAACGCCTCAGGAAACACTGCCCTGCACATATGTGCTTTATATAACAAGGTATAATTGCCGCTCTAGGCACAAAAATCAAGCAAAATATTGAAATCTAAAAAATTTACATCTTACACCAGATGAATTTTTTTTTAGGCTGGTTTATGCTGGTTTGGTGCCATGCTCTTCAGCAGCAAAATTAAAGCCATGCTTTTCACAACTGGAAAAGCTAGTCACTAGCATGGTCTTTCTAGTGATGTTTTGAAGATTTCATTATTTTGAGTACAAGTGGTGTATTTACTGTAGAGCTAAATTTTTATGAATTGTGCTTATTATAGTTTATGGCCAGCATCAGATGTCCTCAATGTCTTGAGGCTGTTGTTATTGTCTAATTCTACTTTTTAGGAGAGCTGTGCCCGAATTCTGTTGTATCGAGGAGCCAATAAGGACACAAAGAATAACAGTGGGCAGACACCCTTCCAGGTAATTATGAGACTGTCACTTGCAGGTTGTTATTTGGATTTGTTTTTCAACACTTTGCATATTATTAACAGCTTAAACCAAGCAATTAAAGAAAACCAAACTCCTCCAAACACTCTTCCAGCCTTTTATATATCCAATATCCCAAAAATACATTCTTTACATCTTTACAAGTTAACTTTAAGCACACACACACACACACACACACACAGACATATATATATATATATACTTAAAGTTAATGTGAAGAATGTATTTTTGGGATGTTAAAATACATCCATCTGTTCCAGTTAAATGAAACTCTAAGTTTGCATAATAATAATGAAAATAATAATGTATAAGATCAATGTGTTGATGGCAAAACTGGAGAGAGAAAAAACTTTATTAGTCTTTATGATCAAGTTTTTTAAATTAGATTTTTTTTGTTGTGCTTGTAAACACGTTTTTTATTTTTGCACTCCCATCTGGTGATGCTAGTGGCACAGAAATGACACATTTCACTTTCTGTTCTGTAGTTTGTAGTGTGTTATCATGAAGCGTTTTTGTATGCACTGCGAGTCCCAGGTGGAGTGAAGCTGCAGCGAGCCGAAATAGTTTTACTTAACCTCAGCCATCTCCACAGACCCAGCTGTGATCATGCGTTTGTGTTTAATATGAAGAAAAGTGGATGCGTGTGTGTGTTTGTTTAATATTGTGTTATTCCCAAGCCTTGCGTCACAGTGCGTCATTCACAGATGCAAATATTAAGCGTGTGTGAACTTCTTTTCTAGGTGGCTGTGATGTCTGGCCATTTTGAGCTGGGAGAAATCATTAAAAACCATCGAGAATCAGACGTAGGTAAGGAGCGGAGATTTATTTTGGTTGTGCTGGTATTTTTATTCTGTGTAAAATAATTTATTTGCTCTGCAAACTGAGTGACATTTGGTGCATGATACTTTTGTCTCTCTTTAGCTGTGTAGCGATTCACAGTCCCTAAGCAGTGTTCACTGCTCCCTACACACTCAGCAGGGGAAATGTTGAAGTTCACTCCATTTGTAATGCTTTGCAGCATCAACAAGCACAAACGACACGTGCAGAATATATTATGAAGTCTATTTCGCAGGACAATATTGGGTTATTTTCTGTCTCTTTTTGCATCTGTTCTCTCTCTGTATTACTATTTTTCTCCTAATTTGATGTCAGTTCCATTTTTGGAGTCTCCGAAGTTCGCCCCCCAGAGGAGGGAGAGTTCACGTACTCTTGGATTGCCCCATCCTCACCCCTTTATGAGGGCCAACAGTGACAACAGCATGAATGTACCAGACTGGATCGCCTTTCCCAACGCTGCTGGATCAAACATTGTCTCCGTGCAGGTAATTTATGAGAGTGTGTGTGGTGTTTTTTTTTTCTCACCAAAATTTATACATGTGTACATGTACACTATCATTCAAAAGTTTGTGGTCTTTTTTTTTATTTTTTATAAATTAATACTTTATATTCAGTAAGAATGCATTAAATTAATCAAAAGCAACACTTAACACAAAAATACTGTTTTCAACATTGATAATAATAATAAATGTTTCTTGAGCAGCAAATCATCATATCAGAATGATTTCTGAAGGATCATGTGACACTGAAGACTGGAGTAAAGATGCTGAAAATTCAGCTTTGTCATCAAAGGAATAAATTATATTGGAAAACATATTAAAATAGAACAATTTTACTGTTTTTATTGTATCTTTGACCAAATAAATGCAGCATTTTTGAGCATAAGAGACTCTCCTCTTTCAAAAACATAAAATCTTACAAAATAAAAACTTTTGAATTGTAGGAAAAACAAGTAAAAATGTGAAAATTATACATTTTAAAATTAGAAGTTTAAATTTATAAAAAGACTTTCCATTAGCATTCCAAACTTTTGAAAGGCAGTATACAATAGTAATATTAAGTATTTTATATAAATAATAAAAATAAAAAAATATGTTAAAAAAAGGTGAAAATTATACATTTAAATTCATTAAAGCTATTCATTAGCATTCCTGTTCATCTCAATAAGAGTTAAAGGACTACATGGGCCATAATACCCACAGATGTTGTCAGAAACTTTTTTATAGTTACTCTACTGCTCATTGTATTTATGTGTATCTGTCAGGGTCTAAAGCATGGAGGCACCTTGCGTAGCTCCAGCAGTCCCCGTGGAGCACGAACCCGTTCCCCGTCCCGTGGCCGAACAGGTGACAGAGACGATCGGAGTCGGCAAACACGTGGAAGACAAGGGTGAGAAAGATAGAGTAAAAAAAGGACAAGTTTATAGCTTGTCATTCAGTGAACTCTATGCCTAAATCATCATCAATATTCACGTCCTATGAAGACAGACGCCTGAATGAGTAGAACCAGTAATAAATGTGCATAAATGAATGTTAACCCTGTTGTCTGATATGCGTGCCTTTGTACAGGGCGGGCTCCATCAGTAGTCAGGGCACAGCAAGCGGGCAGCGGCGGCGTCTCTACAGTGCCGTGCCTGGCCGTGTGTTTGTGGCCACCCGCTCGCACACGGCCCAGGGGGACCGTGAGATCAGCTTCAACAAGGGAGACAAAGTCAAAGGTGAATGTGTGTGTGTGTGACTCTTCGTGGACAGGAGCAATGATATGCTGTCTGTCGGCAAGAGTGCCACTAAATGTGCGTTTGTTTCTGTATGTTTTTTCACAGGTGTGGATAAACGTTGTCTGTGTATGTATTCTGGTGATATGTGTTGGTATGTCAGTATATGTCTGTTTGTGAGCAATGCCAATGTGCATGCAAGTGTGTGTGTGTGTGTGTATGTTTAATTCTAGAGTCCATGTTTTGATCTTCCACCACAGCTTGCATATATGCATGTCCCATCATACATTAGTAAACTCTTAAGTGATGGTGACTTTGCACGTGATTGTGATTTTATGTGTGTGTTTCAATGTGTTTGTGTGTACCTAAGAGTGTTTATCAGGGGCATCATGCACCATTTTTGTCAAATAAATGCAGCTTCGGTGAGCATAAGAGACTTGTTTTAAATAAAAAAATTGACACAAACTTTTGAACAGTAGTATAAATATGAATGTAAATCTATGGATATAAACTTTTTCAGCTTAGAAAGCCAAATTCACCATTGAGCTAGATACGTCTCTGACTATTTTAGACGCATACATAGTGTTTAAATCTATTAATTTCAAAAACTGTGTCTGACATAAGAATAGAAATTCTTCCCAAAAGTTTCTAATATGGAACAGTCATGCAAAAGTCATGGAAACAAACTGGTCAAAAAAGATGTGAAGGATGTGTTTATAGCCATGTATGAAAAAAAATGACTACAAAAATTCATGAACTGCAAAAGCCATACAGTTTAAAGAAAATAATTGGTGGAAGGTGCAACTCAATTAGACAGAACAAATGTAGACTCATAAATGAGTGAATTCTGCCACAGCATTTTAGATAAACCCTTTTTACCCACAATAATCGTGTAACTTTTTAATAAAAGAGTGTAGTTGCATGTGTTTGAATGTGTATTTGTGGCTTTACAGTGTTCATATGTTTACTGCTCACACACACACACACTGTTGTTTCTCTCTTGATTCTCTCAGTGCTGAGTGTGGGCGAAGGAGGCTACTGGGAGGGGACGGTTCGAGGGCGCACGGGCTGGTTCCCCTCTGACTGCGTGGAGGAGGTGGCTCTCCGCAGCCTAGAGACTCGTTCAGGTTAGACTCTTCTCACACGCACGCACATTACACACACTTTATAAGTATCAAAGACATCCATGCTACACTCTGAGCTGTCGTTTTGATAGTCCCAGATGTAGTTGTAGGACAGTCGGACTGCCACAGCTTCTCTGTGAAGTTGTGATATCAGACTCGGTGAGGGAGAGCAGCTATGATGACTATTAATAGTTTACAGCACTACTGGAGTGTGAGAGAGACCGATTGTGCCATTTCACGCTGGCTAAATTTGCCGTGGTTTGGGCCACCGCGCTCTGTTGGAGCGGGAAACTCCAAGTCGGACATATATTTTCTTGTCATGCTGTAGTTACACCCTCATACACACAAACTCGTGATGATGTGGATGCGGTTGTGTTTGCGTCATTCAGAGAGCCGCAGTGAGAGAGCCAAGCGACTCTTCCGACATTACACCGTTGGATCCTACGACAGCTTTGACGCGCCCAGGTAAGAACAATTTTACACTTTTTATGTTGGTGGATTGCTGATGTGTTGATTGTAATGAAGGACTTCTTGGTAAGAAAACCAGTTTAGAGGTGGTTTAGCTAGTGGACCAGCATAAAATACTCACTAAAGCATAAAATACAGTATAAAATACAAAAATTAGCGGTTAAAAGAAATCTATCTGTTTAAGGTAGTTAAGCTGAGTATAAATAAGCTGTTCATTTCAACATACAGATTCTTTTCTCACAACTGAAAAATCGAAAGTGATGTGCATTCTTGATCATTTGCTCACCTCTCATGGGTTTGACTAAGTTTTGTTCGTGCACGTGGAGAGTTTTCTGTCAATTCTTCTTCTGAACTGCTGCCGTTGGCATCAACTCACCTGAGGAGGCCTTGGCGCCTTTTCTCGCACTGCTGTGAGTGTGAGTGAGTGATAGACTGACAGGCATGGAGATGGTGGTGCCAGCGTGTGATTCATGCATCGCAATGTTTGCGGCCTGTGAAGCTGGTTTTGGAAATCAGACGCAAGTCTGTTAAATTAATTTCAGGATTAAATAGCTGAGGTTGACATTGAAGAATGTGATGTGTCACTTTAATGGTTTATGTACAGGATTAATTCTGTAATGTATTTTGTATAAAGCGATACATGCATTGATTGTAATTCTAAAATAAATCTGAATTACAGGTTACAGATTGTTCAGATATTCTGTGAAAAAACTACTTTACATCTAGTTGTTGTGCCGTGGTCATTGAAGTGGTTAAAGTGTGGCATAGCACAGCTCATGCTCCTAGTATGAAGGTTGGTAATACGAGACGATTGTGTGTGATATATGAATCCGGCGTTACTCTTGCTGAGGTTAATAATTGAAAAGTGGTTTGACCAATAGTGTGCAGGCATTGTACATAATCGAACAATTGTGGCATACGAGAATTTGATATCTACACGTTCATTTAGAAATCCCAGTGGGATGCACGTCCAAACGTACAGTGTGGTCGCACTACCTTATTTTGTTACAAACTAAATAAGGTAGTTATTTGGGCAAAAGTTATTTCTTCTGCTGAGCACCAAAAAAGATGTTTTGAAGAATCTTGGTAACCAAACAGTTTTGGTGACCATTGTTGTTCCATAATATGTTCCATAAAATAAGATTTGTTTAAGATCCACTACAAACATTTTTTTAATTATGAGTTTTATCATTTTTAACAAGTCTTTAATTTACAGAGCCCCTAAAGGGACAAGGTGATGGAATAAATATAAGATGGGAGGAAAAAAATATATATTTAAGTTTTTTGCATTGAAAAAACAAAACTTTTAACCGCAAAAGCATTGAAACATATTTTTTCCTCCCATCTCATATTTTTTCCACCACCATGTCCCTTTTATGGAAGCTTGTTTAATATTAAAAACTGAATAAAAAAAAAGTTAATGACTTTCTGTCTCACAATTCTGACTTTTTTCTTGCAATCGCAAGTTTACATCTCGCAATTCTCACTTTTTTTCTCAGAATTGTGCAATATAAAGTCGCAATTGCGAGTTATATTAAGAATTGCGTGATATAAACTCATAATTGCGAGTTATAAAGTCAGAATTGCGTGATATAGTCGCAATTGCATGTTATAAATTCAGAATTGTGTGATATAAAGTTGCATTTGCATTATAAAGTCAGAATTGCAAGATATAAACAAGCAATTGCGAGTTATAAAGTCAGAATTGCAAGATATAAAGTCGCATTTGCATTATAAAATCAGAATTGCAAGATATAAAGCAATTGCGATTTATAAAGTCAGAATTGTGTGATATAAAGTGGCATTTGCATTATAAAGTCAGAATTGCAAGATATAAAGTCGCATTTGCATTATAAAATCAGAATTGCAAGATATAAAGCAATTGCGATTTATAAAGTCAGAAGTGGCATTTGCATTATAAAGTCAGAATTGTGTGATATAAAGTCGCATTTGCATGTTATAACGTCAGAATTGCGAGATATAAAGCAATTGTGAGTTATAAAGTCAGAATTGTGTGATATAAAGTCGCATTTGCATGTTATAACGTCAGAATTGCGAGATTTAAAGCAATTGTGAGTTATAAAGTCAGAATTGTGTGATATAAAGTCGCATTTGCATGTTTTAAAGTCAGAATTGTGTGATATAAAGTCGCATTTGCATTATAAAGTCAGAATTGCAAGATATAAACAAGCAATTGCGAGTTATAAAGTCAGAATTTTGTGATATAAAGTCGCATTTGCATTATAAAGTCAGAATTGCGAGATATAAAGTAATTGCGAGTTATAAAGTCAGAATTGTGTGATATAAAGTCAGTTGCATTATAAAGTCAGAATTGTGTGATATAAAGTCGCATTTGCATTATAAAGTCAGAATTGCGAGATATAAAGCAATTGCGAGTTATAAAGTCAGAATTTTGTAATATATAGTCGCAGTTGCATTATAAAGTCAGAATTGTGTGATATAAAGTCGCAGTTGCATTATAAAGTCAGAATTGTGTGATATAAAGTCACAGTTGCATTATAAAGTCAGAATTGCAAGATATAAACAAGAAATTGCGAGTTATAAAATCAGAACTGCGAGATATAAAGCAATTGCGAGTTATAAAGTCAGAATTTTGTGATATAAAGTCGCATTTGCATGTTATAAAGTCAGAATTGTGTGATATAAAGTCGCATTTGCATTATAAAGTCAGAATTGCAAGATATAAACAAGAAATTGCGAGTTATAAAGTCAGAATTGTGTGATTATAAAGTCGCATTTGCATTATAAAGTCAGAATTGCAAGATATAAACAAGAAATTGCGAGTTATAAAATCAGAATTGCGAGATATAAAGCAATTGCGAGTTATAAAGTCAGAATTTTGTGATATAAAGTTCCATTTGCATTATAAAGTCAGAACTGTGTGATATAAAGTCGCACTTGCATTATAAAGTCAGAATTGTGTGATATAAAGTCACAGTTGCATTATAAAGTCAGAATTGTGTGATATAAAGTCGCATTTGCATTATAAAATCAGAATTGCGAGATATAAAGCAATTGCGAGTTATAAAGTCAGAATTGTGTGATATAAAGTCACAGTTGCATTATAAAGTCAGAATTGTGTGATATAAAGTCGCATTTGCATTATGAAGTCAGAATTGTGTGATATAAACTCTCGCAATTCTGTTTTTTTTTTTTTTTCAAAATTACGAGTTTATATCTGCATAAACTTGCAATTATGAGAAAAAAAGTCAGAATTGTGAGATAAAAAGTCACAATTATCTTTTAAATAGTTTTTTCTGTGGTGGAAATAAGCTTCCATACCCTTTAGAGGCTCAGTTTTAATTAAGTCATTTTTGGCACTAAAGAATTCTAAATATATCTAAAGAATTTTTAGATATTTTGACCTGGAAAATGAGTGTATATGTAAATGTGTGCTAAATGAAGTTTGACCATTGCCCTCACATCTTGCGTCTTTTGCAGTGTTTAACAATGCAGCGCAAGTTAAAAGAGGTTCAACTTTTAAACATATTTTACATTCCACTTCCCTGCTTCTTGCGTTTTTAAACACAAAAACGGGTTCTGTGTGAATAGCCCCCAAGTCATCAGTAATCTACTTTTATAGGATGGTTCACATAAAATGTGTCATCTACTCAGGGCCATCGTCAGGGGCTTGGGAAAACGAGGGAAGTCACTGAAGTCCTCTATGTTGTAGCCTGGGGGAGCAGGATGGATCTAAAAATATTGTCCCAGCCCCTTTGAATTTAAGTGACGGTGTAATGAAACTTTGCTAAGACTGTAATATCTGTTTTTGATGGCCATATTGTAATCTCATTCTCTTTCTCAGTCTGTCTAGCTGTCTGTGAGTCGTGTGCTGGTAAATTAACACTGCTGAGCTCTTTTCATTAGCGCCTCACAGTAAACAAAGCTGCTTCATGTGATGTCTTTCTGTCCCAGCCACAGAGAGAGCTCACACTCACCTCATCCCGACAGCCTGCACTACAACACAATACAAGCACAGCAAATTATTTACATACAAATATACACAATATAAATCACATTCATTATTTATAATCTAAATCTCGCAGCTCCCATTCACGCACATGTAGAAATACACTCTCACACACATTAATACTCTTTACTGTGTTTTCGGTTTCTAATTATTTTTTCACCCCTCTATTTTTGGCTTCCTCACCCCCTTATCCCATTCTTACTCTCCCTTGTGCTCCCTCTCTCTCTTTTAATTCCTCCCATTTTACGCACCCCCTGCACTCTTTCATTTTCTCTCCATCACCCTCCCACCCCTGTGGTGACTCCATCTGGAGGTCAGACTATGAAGGGCACTAAAGAGGAAGAGAGAGAGAGAGCAGCTGAGCAGCAGCAAGAAAATGAACTCCTGATTTTTTAGTTTTAATGTTGTTTTAAGATAAGACAGACATTCAGTTTTGATAAATTTCAAGAATACAAGGCTTCTACAACTTATTACCTACAAAAAGAATTTAAATTAATCAAGAAAACTAGCTGACAGCAGGCCAAAAGGTCTTACAACTGCCACAGAGAGAAAAGAAGAGCTCTCAGAGTGAGTACAGATATACTACATGAGATCTGCAATTTTGGGAAAAGATTTGCCCAAAAACTGTTTTTTTTTTACAAATTAAGCTTCAATATATGGGCTAACTCCAGTGGATATCTGCATATTGATAAAACAACAACAAACTGTCAGCAACTACCAGAATATTTGAACAATGACAGAATCAATCCCCATAGCAATCCCATCTAAAGCTACCAATGAGATCTTAAAGTAAAGACATAAAGAAATATATATGTGTATATGTATATATATATATATGTATATACCCAAATACTTTCACAGCACAAATACTTTCATAATGTTTCTACATATTATGCAAAATGTCTACTTGTACATTTAATACATTTTAAAGTTAATAGTTTAATATTAGTTAATGTATTATCAATGAACATCAAATAACAATGAACACATTTGACAATTAACACAACAATTAACATATTTGGTTAATATTAATTGGTAAATTAATATTAACCTAGATTAATAAATGCTGTAAAATTCACTCTTTCGTTATTCAAAATGTCTCTCTTCTTCCTCCAACCTCAGTTCTTCTGTTTTCATCTCAGACCCACTTTTCCAGGACCCCACAGAACACTAAGTCCTTTCTGGCATTGCCTCACCACCTCCATCATTCGTTCTCTCGACGAGTCATTTTTTAATGGCAACCTCCTCTCTCTGCATCATCCTTCTCTGCTTCTTGTCTTGTTCCTTCGGTCGGTGCACATTCAATTGTGTCACAATTCCAGCACCCCTGTCCCTGAGCACCCTGCAGCACTCTCTTTTTCCCTTTCCAACGCATGTGATCTCTTTATAGGACAGTGATCTGTGAAATAGGGTCAAGGACGTACAGTATAATTTCAGGTAAAAGTTCACCAAATGAGTCCTGCGCGGTCTTGCAGTGAAAATGTGCCAGCAAGTTTTCTGGCATCGATACAGATATGAGAACACGTGTACAAATACATACTGTACTGTACAGGCACACATACGCCTTCTGCCACTATCCACACTTCCTTACCCCTTCTCTTCCTGCTGCTTCTCCCTCTCTTTCGCTCACTCTCGCTCTCTCTCCCCTCCTTTCTCTCTCTCTCTCACTTCATCACACACATGCTCTGAATGAACAGCGGTGTGGTGTAGTACCATGTACCAGGAAAGAAAGAGTGTGAGAGTTGTAGAAAGAGGAAGAATAAGGCAGTAGATTGTGGATCCAGCAATGCCGTAGAGAGCGAAGGAGGCAGAGGGAGACGGAGGGGGAGGGCAAAGAGGACCAACATCGACATCCAACGAAAGAGGCTTTGACAGAGATGATGTGAGTTCTTGCTTTCTCTCCCCTTTAGCTCACTCTTTCTCTTCTTGTTCATGTCTCTCTCTTCCCAGTTCCCTCATCCCTGACCGTTTTCCTCCTGAGGGACGAAGATGCGTGGCTGTGTTTCCCTCTTTTTCGATTCCCTTGCTCCCTCTCCTCCTGCATTCATAGGTTCCGCTTTGTTTACAGACATTGTTAAAGGAGGGGGGAGGTGACAAGGGTAGGGGGAGGGGTCTCTCTCTACCTACTTGTGTTTGCGTTGTCCGGTGGGTACATTGTGTGTTTGTTTTTAAAGGGATAGTTCCCCCTAAAATGATCATTCTGTCATTATTTATTCACCGTCATGTTGTTTCGAAACCCTATGAGAACTTTAGCCAAATGTCTGAGCTGCTCTCTTCCATATACATTTGGAAGTGAAAGGGGACTCTATCACTGTAAAAAGTGGTCCAAAAATAGTTTTGTTGGTATAAATTAAGGTGTTTTGGTTGATTCAGCCATATTATATAATGTTTTTGACTTGGATAAAACCAGTTAATTTAGATGTTACTTTTTTTTTAGTGTAGGGCAGTGGTTCTCATTCGGGGGACCGAGGCTCACTAGAGGACATCAGCTAACCTCTAAGGGGGCAGTGGCGTAGGCAGAACTTAATTTTTGGTCGGGCCTGGGCAAAAGTGAGCGAGCACTTTCACGTAGGGTCCTTCACTTTCCTACAAATTCCTTATTGCCAAAAGCAAACTGACTCAATATTCAGGTAATTACAATAATTTTTTCCTTTGTTTTATTGAAAATAAACTGCAGTAGAACACGCACAGTACAGTAAAACTACCATGTCTTCATCACAAACATGTTTATAACTCCGTGGGGGGAAAGCATGTCCAGTGTCAACTTAACCAAAATGTATTCACGATAGGCCTAAGCACTAAATACTGTTGCATATAACAATACTTGATAATGTTATATAGCTGTGTAGAAAGAATCTCTCACGTCTGTTCAGTTGACCCTTCGCAAAGACCCGCCCCCCCTTAGTTACTGTTGCTTTGTCTGACAAGCCATGGCGCTGTCACGCCACACAGTGTGAAAAATACATCGCGGAGCAAAGAGGACACTGACAACACGTCGACAGACAAGACAGCAGGTTACTTATGATATTAAACAAAGTCCCAGCTATCAAATCGTGGAATTTTTTAAGAAATTCAAACAATAAAAAACGTTTTGTGGCTCTTTAATGTGTTGTGACAGATTGTTGTAGCACCTCAGCTCAAGAGGCTCGTGAACCGATCATCTCTTCCTACTAGTTCATTTATAGCATTAAATAAACATGACTGAACATGAGAAGGAATGTTGTTACAAATGCGGAAAGACGTCAGTACACACAATTTTTCAAGTTCAAGGCCACCGAGGTTAATCTTCTAACTCCTGACTGCTTTGTCAGACAAAATGGCGGATTCGGCGTTATAATTGGTTAGATCGCCTGTCAATCAAACTCCTGGCGAAGGGTCAATTACGAATAAAAAACAGCTGTGGACAATTGTGAATTAAAGGGTTTGTTCATCCAAAAATGAAAATTCTGTCATTAATTACTCACCCTCATGTCGAGAACACAAATGAAGATATTTTTGATGAAAGCCAAAAGGTATCTGAACCACACATAGGCAGCAACGTCATTGCACTTTACAAGGCCCAGAAAAGCAGTAAAGTCATTGTTAAAATAGTCTACGTGACTACAGTGGTTCAACCCTAATGTTATGAGGCGACTTTTTGTGCACAAAAACAAAAATAACAACTTTATTCAGCAATTTCTTTGTTGTTTTGTTTTTGTGCACAAAAAGTATTCTCGTCGCTTCATAACATTAAGGTTGAACCACTGTAGTCACGTGAAATATTTTAACAATGTCTTCACTACTTTTCTGGACCTTGAATGTGGTAATTACATTGTTTTCTCTTGGGGATCTGAAACCTCTCAGATTTCATCAAAAATATCTTAATTAGTGTTCTGAAGATGAACGAAGGTCTTACGGCTGTGGAACGACATGAGGGTGAGTAATTGATGACAGAAATTTCATTTTTGGGTGAACAAACCCTTTAAGTCATACAACATTGACAAACAACAGCACCTAGATTGGCTATTTCAGGATTTGAGATGTTAATAATGTTTGTAATGATATTAAAATAGATGAAACAACAATACTTTAATAAATATTATATTTGTACAATAACTGAGGGGCCTATTCATCATAGTGGCTGGGCCTATGCCCATCAGGCCCGTCCGTTGGCTACGCTCCTGCTAAGGAGGCCTTAAAATGACTTAAAATGATTTAAAATAAGACAACATTAAAATCAGCTTACAACTAAACATCAAGATACCTCTGATTTTATTTCACCCCCTACATAATTGTTTGTGTCCTTGGAAGAACCAGGATTCTCACAGCCTTGAAAAACCTGGATATATGAGGTAGCCTAATTTTAAAAGTGTGATTTCTAGAAATGGAAAAGTCACATAAATGTAAGAAATTCTTTTAACCCCATGGGCATCTTTATAACGAATATACATTTTTGTAGTTATGCCAAGCTCTAAAATATTTGATCAGGTAGAAATTGCGAGTAAAATATATTTTTAAGAATCATTATTCTTAATCTTTATCCAGTAAATCATAACCAACTGGAAAAGTCATGAAAATTCATTGGTTGAAAAGAGTGGGAACCCTGAAGAACATTTAAAACTTCTTAGATCATGCAGTATTGTTTACAGAAACTAGAAGTGTTGGCTCTTTGAATTATATTGTGGAGTCCAAAAGGTTGAAATCTACCGCTCTAGGGGCTGTCAAGAAAAAAAAAAATCGTAAAAATTTGTCTTTACAACTTGTGCATTATTTTCGAAGTCATCTGATTTCATATGATAAGATTTCTGTCATGAGAACTCTGAGTGTTTGGCATGGTAATGAAAAGGACATTGCTGATATATTTGGTCTTGGCAGAATAGATCTGCTACGCTGCTGCTGCTGTTGGTTATTGCTGCTGCAGAGCAAGTACGGGACTTGCTACTGCCAACACATAAACGACACGCTGCTGTGAGCAAGTAAGACATGCTGCTGTACAATATAGCATACATGAATTACCTGTTGCAGATCTATACAGGTGGAGCTGGGGAAGATGGAGGGTTTCTGAAAGCGCACTGCAACTGCTACAGCAAATGCTGACCAAGTTCTTAAAGGTTAATCAGTTTTCACTAACTTTTTTCCATTCACTTTTATTGTATGGAAAAAGAGCAGTTTGGACATCTTTAATTGTGTTCCATTGAAGACAATACTATGACAATTGTCATTTTTGGGGTGAACTATCCCTTTAAGGAAAGAGAGCATGATTTTAAGGGTTTTTAGCATCCACTCAAGGTCATTGCAGAAATAAGGGGTGGTGTCAGTGTAGAACTATGATAATAAGAGAAGACGGGGGAAAAAGAAAGGGCAGAGAGGGACAGAGTGTGATAGGTGTGGGAGGACAAGCAGAGGAAGAGGAAGGAACAAAGGTCAGATGGACAGAAGGAGGACGAGGAAGCAGATGGGTGTGGAAGTGTATACATCTGTCACGGTGCAGAGACAGGAACAGAGCAACAGGTTCAGAAGTTAAGAAAAATACACCACAAACAAGAGCAATACCCACATTCTTACATTTGAGTCAGTAAGAAGAGTTTGAGATCGTTCTCATGGCCTTTCCTTTACAGATATCCCCACTAACAGTAGGTTGTGTAAGTAAACAGATCCACTAGGCTCTGTCCAGTGGAAAGTGAGATTAATATTAATCTCTCTTACTCTTCATGCTTGTGTGACAGTGGTTACTCAACCGTGTACCAATGGTAGCATGCGTGGCTAATGTAGCTGTCCCATGGTCTTCTTATTAGTCTGATTAACATGTAGAGACTCTCGGACCATTACAAACATTGAGCTCATTAACACGCCATTGACTTTTTGACTGTTAATTAATTTTATGTAATTATGTGAATTATTTTATTCAATTATTAATTATAAATCAGTCATGCTTATCTCTGCACAAAATACTTTTTGTGTTCTTTTATACATTTAAAGATTAATGTCTTAATCAGACAATCCCTTTCAGTCTTGAAGGTTTTACAGTAACTCCTGTTATTAATGCTTTTATAATACAGTCTTATTACTTAGATGTTTATTGCAGTAGTTTTGTGGCTTTTAGTCAATTAGAAAATAATAAGCTTATAAACAAAAGTATTTTTTTATTGTTTTGCAACATAAATGTAATGTAAATAGAAAGGTATTTTTTAAGAGTTGTTTTCAAAACAAGAGACAAGATAATTACTATTACAAAGCATTCTTACAGTTTATATTTTTGACAAACATAATGAAGACACTGTTACATAAAGCATATACTGTAACACCGTGTCTACACCAGACACGACTTTTGTCGCGTTGCGCCGCAACAGCTCAAAGCTGTCTACGCTGAACGTGACAAACCAACCGTTGCAAAGCACTTGGACTACGTCAGAAATAGAACGGGGAATTTGTTTACCGCATCGCGTCGCTCCAAACCGCATCCGGTGTAGACAGTATCACTGATTATAATGGGTTCTGTTGTCTTTTGACGCGTTCTGTCGCGCCGCTTGCATCTGGTGTAGACAGTATCACTGATTATAATGGCTTCTGTTGTCTTTTGACGCGTTTTGTCGCGCCGCTCGCATCCGGTGTAGACAGTATCACTGATTATAATGGGTTCTGTTGTCTTTGACGCGTTGTATCGCGCCGCTCGCATCCGGTGTAGACAGTATCACTGATTATAATGGGTTCTATTGTATTTTGACGCATTGTTTCGCGCCGCTCGCATCCGGTGTAGACAGTATCACTGATTATGATGGGTTCTATTGTCTTTTGACGCGTTGTGTCGCGCCGCTCGCATCCGGTGTAGACAGTTTTACTGATTATAATGGGTTCTGTTGTCTTTTGACACGGTGTAACAATATACACTACCATTAAAAAGTTTGGAGTCAGTAAGTTTTTTTTTAAAGAAAGAATTCATACTTTAATTCAGCAAGGATGCATTAAATTATTGATCAAAAGTGACAGCAAAAGATTTGTTACATTTATAATGTTACTAAACATGTATGTTACGAAAGATTCAAATAAGCCACTATTTCCCCCAAAAAAAGAAAAAAAAGAGTGTTTTTTAACATTAATAGTAATCATAAATTTTTCTTGAGCAGCAAATCATCATATTAGAATTGATTTCTGATGGATCATGTGATACTGAAGACTGGAATAATGAATGAATACAGAAATAGATTTTAAAATACTGTATATTCAACTAGAAAACTGACTGCTGTATTACATGTCAGTCAGTGTACAATACATCTGACGATTGTGAATCAGGTGTGACCACAGGCAACGGCTTTGAAAAATCCACCAGTGTGTGGAAATAAAAAACAAATGTTCATTCAGAAGCTTGTGATATTGATGATGTAATAAGCGGATGGTGGTTCAGAGCTGTAGTGCTCTACGGCTACCCGACAAGAGCACTAGAGAGTGCTCTATCTCTCTCTCGCTCGTTTCCTGTCTCCCTACCTCTCAAACGCTGCTGCCAGTTTTATGAATGGGAAAACAGTGACTAGTGGAGGCAGTGATAGAAACATCGCTCTGTTCAACTCACACGGGTGCTGAAGAAGAGAGGAAAAGGCAGATGTGTACATGAGAAGGACTAAAAGAGAGACAGATATGTGTGTGTGTGACTGGTGAAACTGGTACTTGGCATTTCAATTTCACCTTCTCAAAGGTTTGACCCTCCTATACTGCAGCAGGTGTGTGTATGCACGCATTAGGCATGTACCGTTTTTTCTACATCAGAAAGACTTATGTGCATCTTTTTTTCATCTCATGCCCTGAATGTTGTTTCGTTTTTCAGGTGCAATGATGAGTTAATTTACTGTAAAAACGCATCTCGAGGCACCTGCGTTTGATTCCAAGCTTTATTAAAATGCAAAAACCTGTCTTGTGTGAACGGCCCCTTAGCATCCTTTACATTCAATGCATGCATTAGCTAATCAGCAAACAAACTCAGTCACCTCGAGCCCCTCTCTCTCTCTCTCTCTCTCTGTCCCTTCATCAAATTACATCATTTCTGTCCTCTTTCATGCTAAACCATGTCTTCCAAGCACACATTCTCTCTCTCTGTCCCTCTATCTCGCCCTCCCTCCCTCTTTTTCTCCTTGCCTCGCTCACTCTCCCTCCTCCTCTGTCGCAGTCACAGTGAACCATCGCTCTCTCTCTTTCTCGCTCTCTCTCTCCGTCTTAAGTATGAAAGGGTTGGGAGAGCTAGGCCCTCGTTCTCACTCTCTCCGTCTCTCTCTCCTCCTCTCCTCCCCTCGCGCGGCTCTCGCTCGCTGTTCTCTGGCTGGAAGAGGAGCAGCAGTAGGAGGAGGAGGTGGAGGAGGAGGAGGAGGGGGGGGAAATGGCGATGGGAGGATGCGGAGAGGAGGATCTCTCTCTCTCCCTCTCCCTCTCGTCGTCCTGGCCGTCTCTAGGCCCTATGAATCGCAGCGTCTGGTTCATTTACAGGTACTGGCTGTTTTCATGTTTTTCTCACGGCTGGGAGGGAGGGAGGTGGGCTAGAGAGAGCGCCGCATGTGTGCACGGAACGAGCCGGAGTGATGGAGTGAATCGACAGGCAGGGATGTGTTGCAATGCGCGCGTGTGTGCGCACGTTCGGACGTGTGCGTGTGTCTATGTGCGGAAGAGCGAGCGCTCGCTCGCGCATTAGCCAGCGTAACGCGTCTCCACTGCTGCATGCATGCGTGTGTGTGTGTGTGAATCGCAGCTTCTGTCTCTCTGTTAACGGCTGCAGAATACAATGTCTGCCTCCAGCTAGATACACCGTTTCTCTGATGGACAGAATGCTAAAGCGGTGTGTGTTTCTGTGCACGCGAGTGCGCGTGTGTGTGTGGGATGGAGAGCGAATGTGCTGGGCTCTATTAGCTGCTGATTTAGAGGAGCTCCAGCTTCACTGGAAGGGATTGATGCTGTTGGGTTTTCTATCATGTGTGTGTGTGTGATTTGCATGTGTACATTCTAGGAATTAAGAATGATTGTTCACGAGGGGACGTTTGCGCTGGTTTCTTGTAACCCCTGCTGCGTTTCATTGTGGAGTGTGTTCAGTTTGATGTGGTGCTGATCTTGTACAGTGTCCGTTTGGCTTTTATTAGACCTGTCTTGGGTTAAAACTCTCAAAGTTCAACAAAGAGAACTGTTCTTCATCATGTGGATGCCTGCAATGTGGTTTGCATTTGCAAGTGTTGTTTTGTCACCATGAAGACAGTTGTACATTGAGATTGTGTAGGCTTAACCATATGTTCAGCGGTTACGGATGCCGCTACTGTATAAACTGTGTCTGTATCACTTCATAGGTCGAACTTAATGCCGGAAGAGGAGAGAGAATGGCGAGATGTGTGTGGAAGAGAGGTTCAGCGGGTTGTGAGATGTCTGTAACTTTAAAAAGGGTGTGCCAACTTGAAGCGAGACCATCACTTTCTGCACATCAATTCATTCCTGGCTTGTTTTCGATCTGGGCAGGGATGAGTGGGTGATATGGAGAATGGCCACCGTTGGCATCCCTCTGTGCAGGCGCGATGGAAGATATGTGAGGAGGAGTGCGGACGGACTATTGGAGAGAAGAGAGGACTGAGATAGAAAGGAGGGTAGGAGGTGACACACAGAGGAGTTACTGAAAGAGTTCACAGGGAGATATGAGCGACCCCCCGGCCTCGGGTTCGTGTTCTTTAAGAGGTTCACTGAAAGCTTTTACATTTGGCTTTTAGATGGAGACGAGTTCAGAAGCATTCAAGGAGAGAGAGAGGAGAAAGAGAGAGAGAAATGAACAGATGGAGTGGGTTGAGGGCTGAGCCTGTGTACAGTGTGACTATCAGCATGTGGGTACAGTATGGTACAGTTGAAACTATCTCAGCAGCACCTGACTTGCACTGGACACACAAGCATTCACACAGACTTGCATTGAAAACAAACATGCAACACAGATTATCAGGCTACAAAGTGACACTTTTACTTTTTACTACAGTAATTCTATTATAGTACAGTAATTTACAGTAATTCATTTTTTTCTACATAGCCCCTACAGTATATTTTACATTATGGTCTTTTTTTTTTTCTTCTTTTTTTTTTTTACAAGACTAACAATTTACCACAAAAAGTGTCATATTCATAATTTGCAGTACACTTGTATTTTTGGTATACACCTTTTTAAATACAATACAATATCCCTTCAGGATAATGTATTTTAAAGATAATTTTGTAAAATCCATATAAGCTTTACAGATATTTATTAGAAAGGGTTTAAACAATGTTTTTCATGCTTGTTCTATGAACCATAAACAATTATTGCACATGCACCTGTGGAACAGTCCTTAAGACACTAACAGTTTACAGGCGGGAGACAATTAAGGTCACGGTTACAATAACTAGGACACTAAAGAGACCTTTCTACTGTTTCTGAAAAACACCCTGAGAAACATGCTTAAGGTCCCTGATCACCTGCATGATCATGCCATAGACCTGCTGCAGGAGGCATGAGGACTGCAGATGTGGCCAGAGCAATAAACTGCAATGTCTGTAATGTAAGAAGCCTAATTGCTACAGGGAGACAGGAAGGACAGCTGATCGTCCTTGCGGTGCCAAACCACGTGTAACAATGTGTTCGAGTGCAAGTGTCTTGGTGGAAGAGCGGAGTTATATCTCACAGCAAGAACTGGCAAATCTGCTGCAGTCTATGAGGATGAGATTCACCGAAGTACTTAATGAAGCTGCTGCTACTTGAAAATCCCACACCATAATTCAGGCCTGAACTTCCATTATTTTCAATCCAGGGCAGCCAAGGGCATTCTAGGAGAGTGCGTTAAATACACTCACATGTTCAGTGTACCTACTAATATATGTGCCTGTACGTGATGATATACGTGATGCACACCTGCTGCGAGTTTGGAGCTGTATAGCATGAAGGCAGCATTTCTTGTTCAGTTTGTCTCAGTTGTTGATTTTTTTTAATTTTTATTTTCATACAAATTTATTTTCATAAAATTTTCCTCTTTCTTTCTTTCTTTCTTTCTTTCTTTCTTTCTTTCTTTCTTTCTTTCTTTCTTTCTTTCTTTCTTTCATTTTGCTGAACTTACACAAGTATATGTATACACATAAAAATTGCTAAACACACACCATTACATTTTGCACTTTTAGCCCTGCCTTTATACTAGAACAGTTTTTGTGGCAAACTTTTACAGACCAGAAGATGAGTTTTCAGCAACCTGTTTAGGCAGTGTAGAGGCTAGGGCCAGTGTCTTTTTTAAATTTTTTTTAATTACCAGCCATATTGCAAACTGAGCAGTTTTAACAGAAGTTTGTGGAAAAAAACACATGAAAAGACTCTTCCTTTACTGTGTAAATAAAACCAGTGTTTGTGGGCTCAGTGCGTTACACTAAACTCATCATACTGTAATTTAACATAACATAATTTATTTGATTTGTTCATCTGTGACGATTAATTTGCTAATTCTCTTCTTTGCATGCAGGAATTTCTTGCACTGTAAATGTAGAACTTTAAATAAAAAAATTTAAGTATTAAGAATTAAAATTCAGAAGCAGCATACCTGAAATCCCACACCATAATTCAGGCCTGAACTTCCATTATTTTCAATCCAGGGCAGCCAAGGGCATTCTAGGAGAGTGCGTTAAATACACTCACATGTTCAGTGTACCTACTAATATATGTGCCTGTACGTGATGATATACGTGATGCACACCTGCTGCGAGTTTGGAGCTGTATAGCATGAAGGCAGCATTTCTGATGCCATTTATCAGAGCTGCAGCACATGATTCATGAAATCACTGGCCATATGACTCATGGACTGGCAGAGACACTGTTGGACAAACAACCACACTGACTCACTAACACAGTAACTGACTCATATAAACTCACTGAAATCTATACCGTCCTAGTATCAGCAGCATAACTGACTACTGACTTCACACATTCACAGATATATCAGGCCAGTGACTGAATGACAGTGAGATATATAATGACTGAAGGAAATGTGAATAATTTCAACTGCTCGTGAATCATTCTGGAACACTCAGAATCTTAATTCACTCCTTAAGAAGCATAAACACGTTTTTTGTTTAGATTTTTAAATGCCCTGTCATCACTGACCCCACTACCAAATACCATATATATACAAAAATGTACCACAAAAATTAATATGTAGTATTTTATGATACAGATCTCACAATTCTGTAGATTCTGTCAAACATTTACTTCCTCTGCAAACCGACAAAGATGCATTGAGTTGCATTGCTAAACCTTTTACTATTCAGAGCAATCGGTACTTTGCCTAAATATAGATGTGATCTCAGACAAAACAACCAGTGTTTTGCTGTGACCAGTTATGTACTTGGCCCAGCATACTCTGGTTTGCTTTTGAAAACATTATGTTTGGGCGTGTTGCTGAGATCCCTTCGAGGTGAACATTGGCATGACTAATTCTGTTCAATATGGCTGCCAAGTGTGTGTACTGTATCACTCACTGTGCATGTCTACATATTAGTCTGGCTAGTTCCTATATCTAGTTCTGGCCGTTGCTTAGGCAACCGCCAACATCTCACTTGCAGTGCCCATTGCACACACAAACATCACATAGAAGGTCTGCAGTCTTTTTCCCAACTACACAACAGCAAGATTGTGTTATTGCAGTGGGTGGACTTCTGCCCCATCCACTGCTGTGTGCACTTGAGCTACATTCAAGATTGGCACGATGTTGTGAAGGTTTGTGCAATGGATGAACTTCAGACAGCCTTCAAATCAAGCCTCGGTGACTGGTTTCCCGCCAAATTGTTCTTGTAACGCTGTTTAGAGAAGGAGAATCGCCATGTGCGGTCTGACCTGCTGTTGTGTTTTGCATCGACTTGGTGTGTCCCCCTAGTCCCTCTCCTCTGGTCCTCGGGCAATGAGAGGATACTGTTGGTTAAGTCTCCTGAACACAGAGCTAAAGGATGGGGATATTGTGTTCTGAACTCCAATGCACTTGTTGACGCAAGAGCATGGATGCCAGAGTATTGTAAACAAAGCTGTGGAGTCAGTCAGAGGGGCTCTGCTGTGAATGGAAACCACTAGTGAGAGAACTATCGGTAGCACTATATTTTACAGTCCTGTTTCGCATGAACACACTATGTACTTATTGTAGTAATGACACTAACTAGGTACTAACCCTGAACCTACTCCTAAACCTTAACAGTTTCTAAGTATATATATTTTAATATAGAATTTATTCCTGTGATGGTAAAGCTGAATTTTCAGCATCATTACTCCAGTCTTCAGTGTCACATGATCCTTCTGATATCATTATAATATGCTTATCATTTCTTAGTGTTTTCAATGTTGAAGACAGTTGCTGTTTAATATTTTTATGGAAACTGTGATAAATTTTTTTCAGGATTCTTTGAGGAATTGTAAGTTCGAAAGAACTATCTTTTGTAACACTGTAAAAGTAAATGTAACTTTGGCAAAATTAAATGCATCCTCTCAGAATAAAAGATTTTTACAAAATCTTACTAAACTTTTGAATAGTAGTGTATATTATATTATATGCCTATATAGATTACACATATTTCTAAGTATGTATTTTTCCACTGATATGTGACATCTGTGTCCCCACTGTTAAAAAGCACATTAGCATTGAAAAAAAGTGGCACTTCTCCTTTAAAGAGTCAGTACAGGCTGTCCTGTAATGTATGCGTTCATACACTGTACTCCGCTTTTCTCTGGCCTCTGACCCTCCCCCCGCCACCTCCTTCATGGCTTGTTCAGGAATTAAGTGTTTTCCTGACGCAGTGGAGATATTTACCATCTCTTTTCTTCTCTTTCATCTGCCTCTTCTGCCACAATCTCTCTATCCTTTCTTTCTTTCTTTCTGTCTTTCTTTCTTTTCTTTTCTTGCTTTCTTTTAGTGACTACATAATCAAGGAGAAGACAGTCCTCCTGCAGAAAAAAGACAATGAGGGTTTTGGCTTTGTCCTGAGAGGAGCCAAGGGTAAGAGTGGGGTGCCAATTTAGTTGGGGTTTTGTGGGGTTCCTTAAAGAAACACTCCACTTTTTTTGAAAATAGGCTCATTTTCCAACTCCCCTAGAGTTAAACAGTTGAGTTTTACCGTTTTCGAATCCATTCAGCCGATCTCCGGGTCTGGTGGTACCACTTTTAGCATAGCTTAGCATAGTTCTTTAAATCTGATTAGACCGTTAGCATTGAGCTCAAAAATAACCAAAGAGTTTCCATATTTTTCCTATTTAAAACTTGACTCTTCTGTAGTTACATCGTGTACTAAGACCAACGGAAAATGAAAAGTTGCGATTTTCTAGGCCGATATGGCTAGGAACTATATTCTCGTTCCAGCGTAATAATCAAGGAACTTTGTTGCCGTACCATGGGTGCAGCAGGCGCAAAGATATTACGCAGCGCCTGTGACCCCCTGCTTGCACAGAGAGCGTGCCTTGCAACCATGGAGACATTTGTGAGAGACGCTGCGTAATATCATTGCACCTGCTGCACCCATGGTACTCTAGAAGAGTTGGAAAATTAGTCTATTTTCAAAAAAAGTGGAGTGTTCCTTTAAAGCTTGAATCCTACAGAGAAAGTCAAAATCAGGTTGGGGGATTTAAAAATATATAAATTAGTTTTGCATATAAATATGTTTCAGCATTTTATTAGCCACAAAATTAGATAACAATTTTGTCATTGTGCCCTAAATATTCACTCATTAACAGGGTCATCACAATTTATTACTAAAAAAACCTTTTGCAAGTTGATGGGTTGAGATGGCAAAACACGGTTAGGTTTGCGTGACATTAACCACAACTGACTGTGCCCCAAAAATTACTGACACAAATTCTTTTAATAAGTTGACCCCCTGAAAATCATTGAATAATTCACATACTGCATAGGAGGGCACATACACTCTTGTTCTTTCTCTTTCTCGCTTACACACACACACACAGAGAGACAGTTATACTGTTCGATTCCAAAACTTGACACAAATCATCTTTCATCATTGTTTATCGTTTTCCTTTCTCATAATGATCCATGTATTGTAAACCTAAATAAAACATTCTGGATATGCACGCTAGACTGATTATATAAATGTCCTCTCTTTGTAGCTCAGACCCCTATAGAAGAGTTTACTCCCACCCCAGCCTTTCCAGCACTGCAGTACCTTGAGTCTGTCGACGAGGGAGGCGTGGCTTGGAGAGCTGGTCTGCGAATGGGAGACTTCCTTATCGAGGTGTCCGCAGAACTGCATCATGGAACTTGTATTCTGTTCCTCCCTCTGTATAATTACTTGAAGTCTCTCTAGAATTGTCCTCATTACTCAAGCTCTCTCTCTCTCTCTCTTTCTGTATCTCTCTGTATATTGTTTCTTTCTCTTCTCTAGGTGAATGGTCAGAATGTGGTTAAGGTGGGACACAGGCAGGTGGTCAATATGATCAGGCAAGGTGGCAACAGTCTCATGGTCAAGGTTGTCATGGTTACCCGGAATCCTGATATGGAGGAAGGGGTCAGAAAGAAAAGTAAGAGATACAAATTCACACAGCAAAGACAACAGTGAAGTATTGTGATGGTGATGATGATCATGACACCGGTGACTCTCTTTCCACACAGTCCCACAGCAGAGTAAAAGACTGAGCACACCGGCTATCGCTCTACGCTCCAAATCCATGACATCAGAATTGGAAGAGATGGGTAAGGCGTGTGAAATAGAAGGATAGAAAAATGAAGGGATTAAAAAAAAGCTAGAGCAGTGTTTCCCAACCTTTTTTTGACCCCTACAGCCCCCTCAGTGACATGACTGAAGTACCCCTTCATCAACACAAACCACAAATGGTTTAATTTAAACTCATATTATACTGGATATCATTTAACATTATCAGTCAATCAAGTGACACAGTAGTCTAAATGCACATATACTACTGTTTAAAGGTTTGGGGTCATAAAGATTTTTTCTATTAAAAAAAGTGTCTTATGATCAACAAGGCTCCATTAATTTGATCAAAATACAATAAACACAGTAATATTGTGAAATATTATTACAAATAACTTTTTTTTTTAACATTTTTAAAATATTTTTAAAATGCAATGTCATCATCTGTGATGTCAAAGCTGAATTTTCAGCATCATTACTCCAGTCTTCAGTGTCACATGATCCTTCAGAAATCATTCTGATATGATGATTTGCTGCTCAAGAAACATTTCTGATTATTATCGATGTTGAAAACAGTTGTGCTGATTAGTAATGTTGTAGAAACCATGATACATTTTTTTCAAGACTCTTTGATGAATAGAAAAGTGCAAAACAAAAAAAACTTAAGGTGCAATTAGAAAAGCAAAATCTTTTTCAGCACTCCCTGCTTATGTAACCCCTGGGGTTTGCGTACTCTTGGTTGGGAATCACTGCACTAGAGGACAGAACTCTCTTAGAGAGAGATAGGACAGTGAAGAGAGAAATTCAGGAGAGGATGAAAGAGCCAAATGGAATAGTTTGAATGGTCAGAAGGGGCAGGGATGGAAGAAGAGAGAGTGAATCGAAAAGTAAACTATCACAGTGATACACTTAAAGGATGATGGAGGGAAGTGTATGAACAGGATGGCATAGAGATAGAGAGGAAAAGAAAGAGAGAGACAGCATTAAGAATGTTCTTTCACTGTTCTTTCAGAAGTTCCACTCTGTCACTACCAGCACCCCCACTACAGGTAACCCCCCAAAAACTGTCCCCTCCCAACCTTTATATCCCCTCTGCCTTCCACCTTATCCCTTAATCCTCCACCTGCAACCCCTGTTAGCTTTAACCCTAAACCTCAAACACCTCCTTTGAGGTCATACACCTCTGGCTGTCAGAGAAAAACGTTCCTGAGCACTGCTCGTGTTGCTGTAGTAACGCAGCGGGCGATGGGCATTGCTAGAGAGGTGCAGTATGTGCTGGCCCAAAGTGTCACCATCACTTACAGTCATTTAGTTTACCAATAGGGCTTCTATAACATCAGTGGAATCAGACTAATCATTTCAACGGTTCACCTTTAAATCGATGTATTATATACACCTTCCCCTATCAACTTTCAAAACCTAAATCACCCTACCTTACCTTTGTAGTCCATTGAGGCATGTTTTACCCTTCTCCCTTCTCTTCAGCCCCAGCAATATTCTCAGAGCTCACAGCCCGCTTGTGGCACTGTGTCTACTGTAAGGTGCTCAACTGTTTCCTCAGTCCAGTTTACATAATTCAGTAGTCAGGGTTAGTGTGAGGGTAATGCAATTCTGTAATAGTGAGTACTGATTAAAGTGCTCAATCAGAATGGCTGGCTTCAATGCAGTTTCTGGAAATCTGGATGTACAGGTTTTAATCAGTCCGTCAGGAAACATAGTAGTGTTTACAACAAACACTTCTAATCAAGAACTGATGTTGCCTAGTTTGTGGTATTGAATCTTTACAAGATATTTAGTGTTTTGTTCTAGGCACTTAGTAGCATGTAAACGGAATATTGTTGTGCACAACTATATATTTAGTTGAGATGGACAATATATCGGCTGTCATCAAAATCGGTCCGATAAGTAAAATAGCCCAATATATTTGCAAAACTGTTCAAAAGTTTGGTGTCAGTAAGATTTTTTTAAAAGAAATTAATACTTTTATTCAGCAAGGATGTGTTATTCATCAAAACGTTATCAAAATGCATCAGACTTTATATTTCAAATAAATGCTGTTCACATTTTCAATTCATCAAAGAATTCTGAAAAAAATAGTGCCACAGTTTCCACAAAAATATTAAGCAGAACAACTGTTTTCAACGTGGATAATAATAAGAAATGTTTCTTAGGCACTAAATCATCATATTAGAATGATTTCTGAAGGATTGTGTGACACTGAAGACTGGAGTAATGATGCTGAAAATTCAGCTTTGCTAACTTGGTGAGCATAAGAGATATTTCTCAAAAACATAAAAAAAAAAGAAAAAAAAAATTACTGACCCCAAACTTTTGAATGGTAGTGTAAGTCAATAAATTATAGGCAAATGATCATAGGATGCTGCATTATTTATAGGTGGCCTACCTATTAATAAACAGAAATAAAATAAAGTGTTTACTCAGATCTTGCAAGATTTTTTTTTTCCATGCACGCAGGCATCTTGTTTCTTTATTCTTCTTAATTCTGTTTATGAAAGTTATATTTTCCCATTTAGCTTTTATTAAAGAACGTTGGCCATGGGTGTGTATAATTTCTTTATTTCCAGTGGTTAAAAGCTCTACATTTGTATACCTTATATTAGCCAAAAATAAATGTAATTATCAGTAATTGTTATCTGTGCATCTCTAATATTCAGCTTATGTTTTCAGACAATGTTTTCCACAGTTTCATTTACTTGGACTGCTGTGCCAATATTTGAATGAATTACCACTTTGTTGCATACTAGTTTATTATTGTGGTGTCACATGAAAAATCAAAGTGTGGTTGGTGTGCTATGTAGATCCAGACGTTAATGTCAGAAGTCTGATGTAGGGCATATAATAGTAATGCATGTCTCCTGTTACATTTATCACTGTTCAAGTTAATACTCATTAAGATAACTTGATCAGAGTGGTTTTGATGTGTTACTGATGTATCTTCTCAGTGTACTGAGGTGTCTCAGGTGTTTATTATGTACAGGAATAATGTTACCTCATACCATGTGCCTAATCAGATGCAGCAATTTAATGTGAGTGAAGAGCCCTTACCTTTTTAGACGCACTCACCTCTCCACCTGGTGTATTGTGCCACCTCACTGGCTGGCATGCTCTAAAGATAACTGAGATTGCGCTGACATTAATGTCTCACTGCACAGGCACCTTATAAAAAAGGCAGTTAAATGAAAAATATAGAAACGTCTCTATGAAGACAAAAGGGCAGATGATTAGTCTTTACAGGCAAGCAGATCGACCCCTTCTCTAATTTTCCCGGAATCCCTCAGCTTTATATGCACACAGAAACACTTAGACACACACATACACTCCCTACAAACTCACTTGTGGCTTTTTGAACCTTTCCTTCACACTTTTGTCGCACAGGTTGTTTTTTAATGATTAAAGCCCTAACTAATCTGTCTTATAACCTCCCCTGATCTTTTTTTCTGTCCTGGCATTCCATACACAGTGGACAGAGGTAAGAGGCACTTCCGTTTCTCTTATTTTGCTAAGGTTGCATGTGTACAGGATTGGGAGTGCATTTTATGTGTATCCTGGGAAGGAGTTTAAATAAAATTGTAAAAAAGTGTTTAACCTCTTGTTACTTGTTAGTTGGAATATGATTGCAGCATTAACAGCTCATAGAGTATTACTACAGGCTGATAGTTTTCCACCTCACATTGACTCTCTGTTTGCTTGATCACAGCCTCTGCCCCATGGAAAAAAAAATCAGGTAAAGCTCTTTGTTCCACTCTCTCTGTCTTGTATGAGACACTTGACCTAATGGGTCTGCAAATATT
The DNA here is from genome assembly GCA_003731715.1 of Anabarilius grahami. Classification (NCBI taxonomy): domain Eukaryota; kingdom Metazoa; phylum Chordata; class Actinopteri; order Cypriniformes; family Xenocyprididae; genus Anabarilius; species Anabarilius grahami. Next base: position 6,163,929 of record RJVU01053643.1, on the reverse strand, counting down.
TCTTATGGGATGAAACCTGTCCCTCTGTTACAGAGTTCGAGTCTTCACAAGCTACAGAGAAGAAGAGGACAGTTTATCAGATGGCTTTGAGTAAGAGGGTCAATAGTTTTATACATTATGTCATATGTCTAGTCATACATAAAGTTAAGAAATAAAGGGATATTTCACAAAAAAAAATAATATTCAGTTATCATTTATTCACCCAAACCTGTATGACCGAGCACCAAAGGGAAGTTTAGCAGAATGTCTGAGCTGCTGTCTTACAATGAAAATGGATAGATTCCAGGGCAAAAAAGCACCGTGAAGCATCATAACAATAGCCCAAGTCTTGTGAACTATATTCAACTCTTCTGAAGCCATATGATAGTTTTTTTTGTGGGCTATAGCAGGGGCACCTGCAGGATTTTATCTAAGGGTATGCACAGAAAGTGGGAGGTGGGATTCAATTCAACTTTGTAAGAAGCATTTTAAATTTTCTTGAGAAAATGAATTCCAGTACATTCATTCATTCATGTAACTACTGGCTAACGCACATCTAGAGACCCTTCTGACAAAACAATCAATGAACGCAACACCTGAGCAGAACGGAAATGTGTTTTTGACAGCACACGTTAAATGTTTTAAAACACAAAAACAACAAAACGTGGCACAGTGGTCAAAAAATATACATCTAGTGTATGTTTACATAGCAAAACAATTTAAAACAGCACAGGCGTACACCTTTCCCTTGTGAATGACCACTTATTAGCCTGACTTAGCACTAGTTGAAGTTTCTCAAAGTTACCTCAGCCTTTTGTTTCAATTGACTGTAGGTATGAACATCCACTTCATCCATCGTTGCATATGCTGACTGAGAAACTGCTCCAAATGATTCAGTGAAGTGATGCGAATGAATCTAACTGAATTGCGAATCGATTCAGACCGTTAAGCAAACCTGTTTGGCCAACTAGAACTGACACAAAAAAATGATTATTTCACTAATGATTCATTGGCATTGCTGATTCAGCCGACATGAATACGGGAAACACATTATGCACATGGCTTGCACAGAGCGTACAGTCGCAGGCACCACTGCGGTATAGTATAGGCTGAAATTTAGTTTATAATTCATTGCCAAACTTGCTTGACAGCCGTGACCACAGTTTACTTTTGCTGTATGGAAAAGAGCAGCTTGGGTATTCTGCTACAAATCACTCCTTTTTTGTTCCATGGAAGGAAAAAAAAGGGTTTCAAAAGAAATATGGCTAATAAAGTAATTTTTTTTTCTTTTCATTTTTTGAGTGAACAATTCCTTTAATTCAAACTAATTCAAGCTAATAATAAATTGTTTCTAAATTAATTAATTCTTTCTTTTTTTTCTCTGTATTATTCTATGTCAGATAAACTGGATGAGATTTTAGCCGCAGCACAGCAGACCATCAGTACTAATGAAGCCCCAGGACCCCGGGTTCAGGGGGTAAAAAGAGAACGGGGCAGAGGCTTTTATAATGAGGTAATGAGGTGTGTGTGTGTGTGTGTGTGTGAGAGAGAGAGAGAGAGAGGCCATTGTAGTAGTTACTCATGAATACTATCACAAAGACCATGATTATGAATGAGGTATATGTGATGGTCAGAATTCCTTTAGCAAATTTGCAGACTTTTAAAAATTGGTCCATAAGGTTCAATGCAAATCATCTACCTTCTCCCCATGTCTTCTGGCAGCCAAATTTTGACCAAACGGGAATGGGGATGACATCATCTGGGGCAGGGCTAGGCTACGATCGTGGTCAATTTGTGTCTGGCCATGGCCCCCCGCACGGTATGCTGCGACAGAAGTCCATCGGTGAGGCTGTCTGTTAGTCCATCTGTCTGTCTGCACACCTGTCTGTCTGTTTAACCATACTGCTATACGTCTATGGTATGTGCGTTTAGAGCACTCAAAAGAGTGCAACTGTGGGTTTGCTTTAATGCTTATCATCTGTAATGCTGTATTGCTCTAGAGTAGTGACTGTACATTTAAGCTTGTTGAAACAGTGTCATTTCTTGTGTCATCAGGTAGTCATTGTGTGTGTATAGCATTTATCCTTTTATAACATACTGTAACTAATACTGTATCTAAAGTCTGCACTGCCACAAAACAGCATTGCAAAAAAATAGAGCGGTGAATGGCTTGTACATGTTCATGCTGGGAGATCAGTTATGGTAATAAGCAGACAAGCTGACAGACAGACAGACATACTACAAGATGGTCTCATTTTTGTATCCCGTTTTGTTTGCCCTCTGCTCATTTTTAGGAAATGAAGCTATCTTTTCTTTTCCTTCTCTTATTCTTTCTCACTTCCAGCTGTCATATATTCTCCTTCTCTCTCAAGCATATTTTTCTATTTTTTTATTTTTTGTTTTGTAACACATTATCATTTCTATTCATTCTACCTTCATTACTTTCCTTGAAAATTTATTTAATCTCTCTCCTCTTTATCTTTTTCTGCAGGGGTTCCTGAGGAGGAGAAGCATCTCCTTCATCCTCCAGCCATGAAGTTTGCCCGCAGTCTTTCAGTACCTGGCCCAGATGACATACCTCCTCCCCCTACTACAGCTCCCCCTGAGCCCCCTTTCTCCTCAGCTCCACCTCTTGGCTTTAGGGGCAAGACATCCCAGCAACCATCTGTTTCTGTGTCCCAATCCACTTCCTCTTCTGCACATTATCAGCTCTACTCACAGTCAGTACATGTCACTCATGGACCCCGGGACAGGTCTCCTGGACCACCTACTGGGTCTGGCCCCGGGGACATCCCTTATTCCCATGCTCAAGCCCACCCCTCTGTGCCAAGCAGGACTGCCTCCAGGAAGGTTATTGGGTACACAGGGGACCATGCAGGGGCTGGAGGAGCAGCAGGGGCCAAGGCTGCAGTGTTGAGAAGGGGCTACAGCAATGCAGTCCCACCCACCAGTGTCGCTACTGTGATTCCCCAACAGCAGCAGACTACTCAGAGCCAACCTTCCAGGATGGACCGCAGTACAGCTGGGACAGGAGCAGGGGCAGGTGGTGTACCGAAAGGTGGTGCCCGGAGAGGGAAGGGGCCCTTGGTGAAGCAGTCAAAAGTGGAGGATCTGCGTCAGGGCCAGGGCACACTGGAAGGGAAGGGGTCCGTGGAGAAGAGCTCCATTCCCATCCCAACCATCATTGTTAAAGCCCCCTCCACCAGCAGCAGTGGTCGCAGTAGCCAAGGCAGCAGTGTGGAGGCCGAACCGCCTCCTCCAGGAGAGAGTGACAGTTCTAAATCCCAACCTGTTGTTCCCCCACCTGCACCCACTGTTCCACCGCCAGCCCCTCCATCTATACCTGCTCCTCCACCCCCATCACTGCCATCACTTCGTACTCAAGAGAGTTTGGACTTCACCAGCCAGTTTGGTGCTGCCATAGTAGGGGCAGCTCGCAGGGATCGAGAGCGATTCCATGAAGCACGCCGAAAGAGTGCCTCCTTTTTTCTTTCTGCTGAGGAAGAGTTGGGTGGAGCAGGAGGAGCGGGAGGACGGACCCAGACTTCCCAACAGCAGCTAAGTTCCCAACCTTTACCACGTCTGCGACCATCAAAATCTATAGATGAAGGCATGTTCTCAGGTGACACTTTTATCCACCACACACGCAGTATGCCTCCTGCCTTTGGTCTGCCTGAGTACTCCTCACCTGCTCCTCCTGGGGATTATCAGCCTAAGTCTGTACCTGCTGACTTCTATGGGGCAGGAGGCCGACAACAGCAGCAGCAGCAGCAGCAGCAAGCCTCCACGACAACTTTCATTCACCCATTAACAGGGAAAGTCCTGGACCCTTCATCCCCACTAGGCTTGGCATTGGCTGCACGGGAACGTGCCTTGAAGGATGATGGTCGCATACGTAGGGAGAGGACTACTGAACACCATTTTAGCCGTCAATTGTCCAGCATTGGGGCCTTTCCCTCATCCACTGCACAACCAACATCACACATCTCTTACTCGATGGCCTCCTCTTCCTCTGCAAACTCTTCTGCTGCTCAGGCTTCGAGCTCCTCCTCATACCTTGTTACCTCCTCATCACTAGCTGCCACCACCACATCCACTCGCCCTCCATCTCCCAGGATCCTGCGTGGAGCAGGGAGCAGTTGGGGTGAAGAAGCAGGGGTAGGAGAGCGTGCAGATAGGGAGGCTGCTGGCACCTCTGCTCCCAGAGAAGGCCTAAGGGTTCGTTTCTCTGAGGACAAAACTGTCCACACGCACCACTATCAGTCTCAGCACTATCAGCCCACCTACAAGGAGCGTGAAAGAGAGCGTCAGAGAGAGAGGTCACGAGAGAGAGAAAGAGAGAGGGAAAGAGAAATAGAAAAAACTCAGACCCAGTTACAGCAACAGTCTACACAGCCAATGACCCAGCAGCCTCGACGCCCCTCGTTCTTGAGGATGGAGAGTGAGGCTGGGGCATACATTCTTTCATTAACACCACCATCCCCTCCTCCAACAGCAGCCCCTACACGTCCTTCAGCAGGAGCCGCAGGTCAAGGTGGAGGTGGCACAGGTCTGATGGTTCTTCCTCCCCCAGCTCCCTCGGTAGATGCAGATGATGAGTTTGTTTTTGCCGATCCTCTCCCTCCACCTCTGGAGTTTGCAAATAGTTTTGATCGTGGTTTGAGTTACTCTGCAATGATGTCTCACAATGTGACAGCCCGTCAACAGCTTCATCCTCCACCACCACCTCCCCCACCACCTCCTCCCCCTCCGAAAGACTCCTTTATGGCTGGGTTCCCACCTCACACACCCCTGCCTTCACCCCAGGCAGGAGATTCCACAACTTCCAGTCTTACTTCTTATGACAGTGAGGTTGCCAACCTAACCCAGTCAGCCCCGTCTCCCTCTTCATCTTCCCCCAACCCTCTACCGCCTCCCTCCCCCTCTACCTTGCAGCCCTCTGGGCCACCTCCACCTCCCTCTGTATCACCTCCGCCACCACCCACTTCCTACCATAGACCATTTGGCTTATCTCAGTCGCAACACTTATACAACAGTACACACTCTGCTGGGCGCTCCTCTTCTCCCACACCACCTCCTCTCTCTATTCCAGCTCCACTTGCTTACCGGGGGCCCCCAGTTGCAACATCCACCCCTGCAACTTCTGTCTCTCTCAGAGGCACCTCAACTGTGACCGCAAGCTGTTCCACAACTGCTTCTACAACTGTCACCTCTTCTACTACTACTTCTGCTGCCGCTGTCACACCACACACACGCATGGCAACTGTCTCCACAGTAGCTACAGGGAGTAGCAGGCGGCCTAGCGCAGAGCATCATCCACCACCCTGTGCAGCTGCAGCCAAGAGCGGCGAGTCCCAGGAAACAGTGGTAGATTCTGGAATTGAGGAGCTGGACAGCCGAAGCAGCAGTGACCATCACTTAGACAACATCCTTGCACTCAGTGGTAGTGGGGTCAGAGAGAGGTTAGAGAGAGCAGGGATGGGTAGCATAGGAGGAGTTGGAGAGAGAGGTGGGTCGACAGAGGCTGACAGAACAAGTGGGGCAGACTTTTTAGAGTCTTACATGAGCTACCTTGATGGACAGACTTTTGAAATGCACAATGCCAAAGCCGCCAGCACTGCATCCACTTACCCAAAAACACAGAGGTACAGAGACAGCAGCCGGACCGGAGATCTTCGGCGTCAAACCAGCACGGCACCCCCTGCCTTCCACCGTCGTAGGGAGGAGGAAGAGGAGGAGGATGAGGCAGAAGAGGGAGAGGAGGAAGATTTGAATGCCCGTGATGGCTATGGGATGAGGGAAGGGCCAGGGATTGCTCGCTCCTCTGTAATGTACTTTGACCGCCCCCGCACTCCAGAGATAAAACCTCTGTGGGGTGATGGGTTGGCCGGGACAGCGCAGTCCATGGGGGAGGGAGGGGGCCAGACTGTGGGGACATATGTGGAGGCACGTAAACTGCATCCTCCTGTGTCTGGTATGAAGGCAAGCATCATCAACGAACTAAGCACCAAATTACAGCAGAGAAGCAAAGGCACGGAGAACTGGGGGGCTCAGAGATCACTGAGCAGGCATAGGTATTTGTGTGTTATCAGTATAGGTATATGTGCATGACTATATGTTAAAGGGTTAGTTCACCCCCGAATAAAAATTCTGTCATTAATTACTCACCCTCATGTCGTTCTAAACCCGTAAGTTTTTCATTCATCTTCAGAACACAAATGAAGATCTTTTTGATGAAATCTGAGAGATGTCTGTCCCTTCATTGACTGCGTTTGCAACTACCACTTTGACACTTCAAAAAGTTCATAAAAAGATCTGAAAACTAATCCAAATGAATCGAGCAGTTTAGTCTAAATTTTCTGAAGAGACTTGATTGCTTTTAATGATGAACAAATTGAATTTAGGCTTTTACTCACATGTAAACATTGGTCAGCAAACATAAGCAGAATCTCAACCGAACCTGAATAACACATAAGAACAAACCTCTCCCGGAAGCTCAAACGTGCTGCGTAACACACGAGAATGACCCTCACTGGTTAAGCAGCACATTTGAGCTTCCGGAAGCTGTTGAACTTTGAAGCGTGAACTTTTTGAAGCATCAAAGTGGTCATTGAAAAGGCAGTCAATGGAGGAACAGACTTCTCAGATTTCATCAAAAAGATCTTCATTTGTGTTCCGAAGATGAACGAAGGTCTTACGAGTTTGAATGACATGAAGGTAATTAATGACATGATTTTCATTTTGGGGTGAACTAACTCTTTAATGTCTGCATGGTGGCCTTGAAAGGAGGCATGTAGCATGAGAATTTCTCAGCTGCATGAGCATTGTGTGATTTGGGATGTCATAAGTCATCAAAATCTGTGCCATTTAGTTAAAGGACTCCTTGGGTATTTAGACTAACCGTTAATTTGCAACAGTGCTCTAGAATAGTTTTGTAACCGCCATTTTTATTAACAGTCTCAAACACCAATGAACTCTGCGTGTGTACTGTGTAACTGTGTCTGTTTAAACTGTTCCTCTCTTTTTGTGATTTCTGCTTTTTATTGCACTGTCCATGTCCATCTGTCTGTTGCACATCAGACACAGGTAACTGCTGCACTATACCTCCTTGCTCTCTCTTGCTCTTTACTGTCAAACTCTTTTTTTCTTTTTCTCTCTTTTTGTCCTATCTTTTATTCTTTTGCCTTAATTTGTGTTGCATTTTTTCTTATTTCAGGTTCTCAGAGGACTCCACAGGTGCACTGAGTCCTCCCTCTGTCCGCTCTAGCTCCCCATCTCCTGTTCATCTCTCTCAGCCTGCCTTGTCTCCCTCCCCCACTCCATCCTCCCAGCCTCTCTACCCAAACTGGGCTCGATCTCCTTCCCCTCAGCCCCCTGCTGCCTCATCCCAACCTCCTCCCCGGTCCCACTCACCTGTTTCTCCCTCTTCATATTCGCCGTACCCCACCTCACCCAAACACAGGCCCGTTTACCGCACCAAAGCCCTGGAGTTCCAATTTATCCCCAGCCGAGAGTCTCGCAAGGCAGAGTCACATCATGCCCAGCGCAGACGAGCACCCAGTCCGTTAATTTCTCCGTCTGACCGCCCCAAGCTTGGCCCTCCCCGTCCCTCTTCTCTTCCTATTCTCCCCACCACGCCCCTCTATAGCAGCCTGTATGACCTCCGTGGTTCTATTACTCCACCCTCACCTGCCAATCCCCTTGGAGATCCCTACTTCTCCCCCTCTCCCCCTCTCTTTGCCCCGTCGGGTGCTCCCCCGCCTCCGAATTCCTCTCTGGTGGTCTCTCGCTCACTGTCCCCCACCCACTTCCTGTCAGGGACTTCATCCCCACCTCTCCACCCCATTCCTCCACCCACTTGCCTGAGTTACCCTCACCTCCCGCCCCCTTCACCCACCAAACCCTTCGCCTCCAAACCACTCCCATACTGGACCAAGTACGACGTTGCAGATTGGCTGGGCTACCTGAACCTGGGTGAGCACAGGGAGCGTTTCCTAGACAACGAGATAGATGGCACGCACCTGCCCTCTCTTACCAAGGACGACTACCTGGACCTGGGTGTGACCAGGGTTGGCCATCGCATGAACATAGAGAGGGCGCTCAGGAGAGTGATGGACAGGTGAGAGGAGAGAAAGAAGGGAAGGCAGAGACGCAAGGGAGGACAGCGATGGAGAGGGATTAGGGTGAGAAAGGGGTAGTGCATGAGCAAAAAAGCTAGTACAGATGAGGTCAAATGTTGATATGCTATTGATTGCTAACTTCTGGGAACATTTGGAGTGGGCTGCTGCATGAGGTCCAGGATGGCATGGGGAAAGAGTTGGAGAACAGAAAGAGGGGGATGCGGGAGAACACAACAAAATTTACTTCCTTATAAAGACTTTCCACCTTCCCCCCCTATCATCAGGCTGTCTTCTAGCACTTTCCCCATTTCCGCCCTCTCCCCTCGAGATGAACGGACAGACAGAAGGAGAGATGAGGCCAACCGGAGTTGAGAGAAAAGGAAAGATGAGGTGACAACTGCTGCCATCAGAGATTATTCCCTGAATGAAGAAAAATCCAGGAAGAGGTGACTTCGATATCAAACTGCCGGCTTGCAGATGAAGTGATACAGGAGAAAGAGAGAGAGTTGAAGGCCTGTCGAACTGTGAACGCCTGCGCTTACATGTGTGATTCAGTCAACGAAAACATGAACACCCACATACACATCCATACATATCAACATTTAAACAGAACACATAGTATGAGCTTGCAGGCACTCACAAGGTGATCAAAATGGAAATAACTGAATGAATCAAATAGGGGAATCTAACTCCATGAGGAAAACCAAGGTTACAACATGAGAAGGTAACACTACATATCTGAGCCAAATAATTTGAGGGAAACAATCAAAATGCTCTTTAGCTCTGTTGTTTTTCTGTAGTTCTTTAGGAAGAGATAGGGAGAAAGAGAGATATTGAAACCTCCTTTGCTGTCTTTTCTCTTTTTCTCAGATTTTGGGCCGAGTCTGTATTACTAACAAATATTTACTAACGGTCTCATTTTTAGAGCAGGTTCAATGGAGACCAATGCAGGGCAAGTACTGACAAACCTCCTGTCTGGCATGACTAGGGAAGCCCTTAAAATAGAGGTCAGTTTAACGGCAGGCACTTATTTGGTAAGACTGTGTTTATGCGTGGGTTCTTGTTTGTTTGTTTGTGTGTGTGTGTGTGTGTGTGTGTGTGTGTGTGTGCGTGTGTGTGTATGATAATGTGAAAGGTTATCACTAGAGGCATGACCGTGATTTGTTATGTGTTTTTACCTCACCAATGGAGGGATTCTATTTTGCCGAAGCCAGATTGGGGCTTGTGCTTATCTTGTATTTCACTAGAACTTCTTTACCTTCTCATGTCTTATAATGAAATTATATATATATATACACATATATATACACAGACTGGTCACTGTATTACAAACCCGTAGCAAAAATAAGTGCCCAGACCAACAGAACAGACACACAAGCATTCTACCACATACACACATGCAAACAGTACATTCTCACCCTACTGATAGCAACATATACAAACGTACGACAACACCTGTCGATGACGATACACTCATCTTTTATTTGTATAACATAATGGGACACAGTAAAATATCTATGTATGGATACAAGATGAAGATCATGTTAAAACAAGCAAAAAAATCTTTTAAAGAAGGAAGATGATACAACATTGTAAAAAGAAAGTATATATATATATATATATATACTGAAAATTTATCAACATTTTTACCACAGACTCAAAATATAGAGGTGACTACGACTTCAGCAAAGCTATTGACGATATCAAGGCTCCATTTTAAAAGAGGAGACAACATGGAGAAGAGGGAGGGAAAAACCAAACTGCCTGTATTTCTCTGTTTCCAAGTCTCTCTCCCTCTCTCCTTCCAAAAAACACTTTCTATGGAGTGAAGGCAAGACGAACATGCACTCTGACGTGTGAGGGATATGTGCTAATATGTTTTAATACAATGATTGTTCCTATAACAATTTTTAAACTCTGAATGGGTCTGGAATTCTGTTGTTGATTTAACAAGAGATAATGTTATTTATTGCAGTCACTGTTCTCATCGTCCTTGCTGTTATCGCTATGAGCTGCAGTGTTTCTTGTTTGTTTCTGAGCGCAAACGCTGGACGGGTGTTTATTCTTGACATCTTTTTTTTTTTTTTTTTAGTTTGTGACCACATGGAATGTGTTCAGATCTTTGGTACCTCTAGGACTTAAATTAGAGACGAGACTTTCATATCTTACAATGTCCCTCACCCTCCTGCTTTTCCTTTCCATGAAAAAATTAATGTGACATCACTTTGTATGCAAGGACTATCAAGGAGTTTATTGTCTGCGGCAGTATATATACCCTTTACATTCATATTCCCTCACACAAACTAATAAGTAAATCTAGTGACCTCCAGCCTTCATCTCCCACATCACAAATAGTTGCTCAATCAATTAAAAGGGCTCCTCATCCTCACATTGCATTTCCTTTCATGAGTTCTTTCTCTTCTTTTCATCTGCTGTCACCTTGAGTCCAAACCATATGTCACCTTTATGTTACCTTCCTGTCTATTTCTGTTTCAGGACCATCAGTAAAGATTTCAACCCCTCCCTCTCCCTCTGCCCATCTTACATCTGTTCGTCTTCTCAGAACGAGTGTGGATTCATGCATCATTCATCACAGCTCTCGGTTTATCATAATCACCAATACCGGATAAAAAGATTGCAGAACTTGTTGTATTTTTGATGTTTAAGACTGGTAAGTATAGTGATGTTGATAACAGTAAGGACAATGAAAGAAATTATTCTGATATGGGGAAAAAAAGGATTCCAAGTATTAAAGAATCTCTGTCTTCCAAATGTTTAACATGAGTTTAATGTGTAATCGAATCATGCTTTCTACACATCCTGTGTTCTCTGTTGTCTCATCTCACAATCAAATTCATCAAACTGATTTGCTTCAATAACAGCTGGTGTTGTACCCTGATGACTGGTAATTCTCACTTTCCTGTATTGTCCACTAGGTGGAGTAAAAGTCAAACGGTTCTCTCTTCCCGGACAGTTTAAATATTACTACTTCTAACAACAACAGAACAGTATGCAGACAGCTTTTCACACTGCAGAATTATCCATGATCATGCTGAGGATCCATGCACATTGAAGATCACATAGCCATTAAAGGGTCTGGACAATGTGACCCATGAAGAGGTCAAAGATCACACACAGGAACAATTGATGCAGTAGCTGTCCAGGGTGTGCAGAAAGCATCTTTTTTCTTTTAAATTGAAGAAAATTAACTATGAACAGATAAGAGGTTATTTACAAATATATATGTGTATGCGATTATACATATTCATATACACATATGAAATACAAATGTTTAAGAAATGAATAAAGGCTATTAGAATTATAATAAATGCAGGAATTACTTTGAGTGTCTTGTTTTTTACTATATTGTTTTAGGTATTTGGCATATGGACATTGATTTTAACCATTATATATAGCCTAGTCCTTATAAATTTACATCCCCCTTGCAGAGTCCGCAAGATGTATAGTATTGGGAAAAAAAAATTACATTTAGTACTGCCCTGAATAAACTTTCACATAACAGATGTTTACACTTAGTCCACAAGCCAAAATAACAGTAGAATGTACACAAACTAGCCAGTTCTTATTACGGTATATAGCTTTCTCTGATCAGTGACTAAGTTTTGTGATAGTTGTGCTTGCTTTGTCCGGAGTAGTGAAGCTAAAAATCACATTCTTTGGCCTTCCAGCATCTTCTGCACATTTTCTCAAAAGGAATATGATTGACTCGTACACCATGATTACACAACTGCTCAAGGCGGCAACACCAAATTAAATGCCAAAAGGAATGTAAACTTTTAAACAATTATCTGCCTAAATTATTTTGTCTTAGAAATATGTACAGTATATATTTTATGCATCTTCTGAAAGACAGTAAGATCTTTACAATCTGCCAGGAAGACGGGTTCCTCGTTTCCTCAGCTAAACATTGATATGTCACCCAATCACATGCTCACTAGTGGTTTTCCTGCTATTTTTAATTGAACATTAATATTGCATTGTGACAAGTGCATTTCAGCCAAGTCTTTCAGTTCTCACACCTTTACCACCCCAGTCAATTAGAGACTTTGGCTATAGAATCTAAGATTTAGAACAATTAAAGACTTTAAAGATCAGAACACCTAATTGCTCGTCAGTTCCGATTTTGGAATTACCTTAAAATGGTTTCTTGGTCTGGGAAAAGTTTGATTTTATTAATGACTATGGGAACCCTGGTATAGGGACAGACCCCAAGATGAAAACGTTCACTCACCCTCAAGCGGTTTCATACCTGTATGAACTACTTCTGCTGAACAGATGTTATTTTGTAGAATGCCAGTAACCAAACACTGGATGGGCCCCATTGACTAGTATTAGGTGGGGGCTTGAAACAACTCGAGTAAAACACATAATTTTTGTTTTTGGGTGAACTATCCCTTTGATCATATCAAAAGCAAACTGCATACAGATTATGTAATTTGAAAACAAAATGCACAAGCTTGAGGGGTCTATAAGTCTCATTTAATGGTTGTCAAACATATGAAACAGTACATTTGAATAAAAATAATAAATAAAAAGTCAGCTATACATTTATACAAACATTATGCATTTGCACTTCCGAAAAGAGCTTAAACGGCATTTGCAAAAAAGGCGGAAGCTCGTCCACAGGCCACGAGGTTACATCTCACCAGGTTCCACTCTGTAAGAAAAGACAGGTTTTTATTATGCATCTCGGATTTAATGCCTTCTTTGATTGCAGTTCAACAGCACTTCTCAGATTCTGCCATGTCAAGAGCAGAATTGCACGTTGTCTACACATAAGCTCAGAGCCCAGTGCTAAAACATCACCGAAGCGTTTTATAAACCTACACCAGTTTATATTCGTTATAAAGCGATGCAGCAATATCTCACCTCAAGACAGCAGTGATAACTCCTGATTTACTCAGTCTCCTGCAAAACAAAGCACATAAATCAGATCTCCGCAGGTAAGGCTAACATTAATACGAGTTTGAACCACTCAGTCTCAAAAACAGATCATAAACAGTGCAAATGTACCTTAATGTCAAAGTATATACGCAACTAAATTCGCTTACTATCCGCTCACTTGCAGTGTTTCATCTATACGTGACGCGCCACGTGGTACAGGTAACTTAGCGCTGCCGCTGACTAATCAAATTACATTATGAACTAACCTCTAGTCATCTTTTTTTAATTGTCAATCATAATTACAGACCCCCTAATAAACAGGAAACACACACTTATCAGTTAAACGAATAAAAACCAAAGTACTTACCAGGACATACTGCACTAACTGCCACCAAAGCCGACTGAGGACTCTACAATTGGCAGCGTGGCTGTTTATATATCCTGAGTAGGACCTTTAGGCGTCCGTTTATATCGCCTTTCCAAAAAGACTTTTGTTTAAGTTTATAAACATGCATTTTAAAAGTGATCTCGGGCCTGTTTCAGTTGATTTGGTTCAAAATAATCAAGACTAACTGAAATAAGCATAGCATATTTGATAAACTTGTTTTGTGAAACAGGCCCCTGTTTTCTTTCTAGACGTTTTGTTTGTATTAAACCATTTGTTCACTAAATCTTTGTCTGTGGTTGAATTCTGAAGAGTATACGCTTCATATAGGCCTACATATATAATAGGTAATTATGCGATTTTGTGGAGAGGTACATAAGTGGGATATTTGACCCTTTGGCTGGAAGAATAGCATAATAGAGATATTAACAGAGAAAACAGAGAGGGTTAATTATATTAATCTGAGATTATGAAAATATATCTGAACCACAGAGGTATGTGGGATGGGCTCTTGCCAGTGTGTACAACAGCTGCCATATTTTTAATACTGAGTCATACCCTGCATCCCAATGTGCATACTACCCTAAATAGTATTGAACATTACTAATGTCACATACTATTTAGGATGAATATATGCACATTGAGATGCAGGCATAGACTTTGCTCAACACAACACAACCACTGGATGTGCCGGACAGCTGAGACCATGGACATTTGTGAGGTAGGTACATTTTGATAGTAATACATGTGAAGTGAAGTGACATGTGGCCAAGTATGGTGACCCATACTAGGAATTTGTGCTCTGCATTTAACCCATCCAAGTGCACACACACAGCAGTGAACACACACACCTGGAGCAGTGAGCAGCCATTGCTGCGGCGCCCGGGGAGCAGTTGGGGGTACGGTGCCTTGCTCAAGGGTCTCACCTCAGTTGTGGTATTGAGGGTGGGGAGAGCGCTGGACATTCACTCCCCTCATCGACAATCCCTGCCGGACCTGAGACTCGAACCCATGACCTTTGGGTTACAAGTCCGACTCTCTGTCCATTAGGCCACGACTGCCCCGATACATTTGGCTGTTACAGACACAATTCACAGAAAATGAAATAATTCCACCTAATTAGGGATGGTAAGTAAAAAGAAGAAGTGTGCAACAGCTACGGGTCTCTCTGTCTAAGGTGATTCTTAAATGAAACACATGCACACTAATTGTCTGGCCTGAACCCACTTCATTACTTTACTATGAGGAGCAGCTCTGCTCATATGAGAGAGAGAGAGAGGAAAAGAGAGAGACAGGGAGAGGGAGGAGTGTGGTCATGTAGTATGATCCACAGAGCGAAAGGTCTGGTTATCCGCAGCTGCTTCGGAAAGAGGGGGAACTAGAGAGGGAGAGGAGAGAAAGAGAGTGACAGGAAGCCACCTTATTAAACACTGACAGCGGGTCAAAGACAGAGAAGAGGAGAAAGACGCTCTCCAGAACATCCCATAACCATATGGTGGCCTTTAAAGTGGAAAATTCAGAAGAAAGGGGGTGATCTGTTACTTTGGAAAAGAAAAGGGTAAACTAAAAGGAAACTTTCCCTGGAAAAGTTAGAGGTGAGTTTGTTGTCTGCTTTTTCTCTGCCATTAATTTATTCCTGATGTGTTTGTGTCAAGTTAGATCACATTGCGTTGATGAGTTCTGCAGCATTCATAGACTATTTCTGTCTGATGCATTCATAAGTTGCTATATATTTCTTCAGTGTGTGGGTGTGTGTTGAGTAATGTGTGACACTCAAAACGGGGACAGGGGGAGGAGAGAGAAAGAGAGCCAGGGTGGGTGAGGGGTATGGGGGTTTGAGGGGCTTTGAAAAGGGGGAGAAAAGAGAAAATAAGAGGGAGATTCACAGCAACGTCATGATGATCTTTTCAGAAATGGGTCATTCCCTTCTCTCAAAAGTTACAGAGACTTTCCAACAGTTTTTAATCTCTATTTTGATCAATTTGATTGTACTTTGTGTTCTCTAAAATGCTATTCTTTGTAATCTGCTACTTTGTGTGGTGTTTTACAATACCTCAAAAGTTCAATCTAAGTTCCCTCCCAAGTAGTGATGATTTAATTCTGTTAAGCAGATGTGTTCATCCCTTTATTTACTTACACATAACATTGCATGAGGCTCCAGTGTGACACAGAGAGATGGGTTACGATTAGAAGACGAAACTCTTCTGGAGTCTTTTTAGGTTAACCTTACAAAAAATGCTGAATGTAAACAGGCAAAACAGTGAAAAATGAAAATATTGTTATCACTTACTCACCCTCATGTTATTCCAAACCCTTATGACTTTCTGTCTTCTTTGGAACACAAAAGCATGTTTTGATGAATGTAGTTGATATTTTTCCATGTCATTGCAGTGAATGCAGATTGAAGTATGTAAAAAAAAAAAAAAAGTGCCTTGTGCAATATATTTCTTATAAGTCTTAGTCATAATTTTGGGTGGAAAACAGACTCAGATTTTAATATTTATTCACTGGAATTCTTCCCCTTACAGTGAGCTGTTAACTCGACAGCCAGTAATCAGTTCATTGATCAATGAGTTGAAATTAAAGTCGGCATGAAATGCGAATTTACCGATTTATTTACTAATTGCTTCGTATTGATCTTATTGTGAACAATTCATCCATACATACAGTCAAACCAAAAATTATTCATTCGTTTTTGATATTTTTGATATATTTTTGATATACTAGTGGGTGCAGGACACTATAATTCATTAATGTAAGTGAGGATAGCAAAATAAAGTAAACTGTGACATATTATACCCAAACATTCTTCATACAGTGGACTACCAGTAAAATTGCTAAAAATTTGGAACCAAAAATTATTCAGACACTTTCACCTGACCATGTTTTGCTTAATTGTTATCTGACATAATTAAGATAATTTTTTTCTGACACAGTTTAACACTGAGATCTTGTCATATTTTATTACCATTTTTTTTTAAACTATAGTGAATAAACTGTATTCATGAATGAGATATTCAAGGTGTCTGAATGAATTTTGGTTTGACTGTATTTAATTTTTAATCAAAATGTCATAACTGAATCTTCCAGTGAAATTACTTCTCCATGGTGACGTATCCTGGACTTCTCCAATCAGTTAGTCCTCTTATGTTGCCTTCATGTGCTATCGGAAATTTCCTACCTCCCACTTCTGAAGTCGTGATTACGAGCTCATCGCATTCAAAGTTTGACTTGAGTGGGCGTTCATGTCCAATTTGTTAACTTGGAAACTAGTATTGACGATAACTCCGATAGCATGTGAAGGCAGCATTAAACCACGCCTTTTTTCTTACAATCGACCACAAGCTTGCTTTCAGATGTCTCTGTCCAGTCAAAAACTGATGGATAAAACAAAGTCCCCACCCAATATTCAATAATCTGTTTCCCTCAGATGTTCGTCACAATATGGAAGAAAAGATCTGTAGCTACTTCCATAACATTGCAACTTTAGGAACTGGATCTGTCTGGTTCATGAACGTTCTATTCAGATGTATTTTTTAAAAATGAACGGTTTCATAGCAAAGATCCAACTTAAGAACAACTTACATTTTAGTCTGTTCATCACTAAAAAGACTTGGAATGTAGTGTATGAATCATATGGGCCACTTTTATGATTCTTCATGGTGTTTTGCATCCTTTTTGAAGCTTGAAAGCTTCAACCTCTGTTCAACAAACCCCATTTTTCAAAACATCTTTTGTCTTCCAAACATCAAAGAGTCATGATGGAATAACTTGATGATGAGAAATTAACGACAGCATGTTCATTCATTTTTAAGTGAACTTTGCCTTTAAGCTTGTGCTCCCTGCTCATATTCTCTGAGAGGCTGTCTGGAGGGAGAGGGCCAGAGGGGAAACAGGAAGTGAGGTTAAAGTTCAAATATAGGGTGATTTACAATACCCATGACCCCTGCAGTGCAGGAAAGGGGATAGAAGAGAACATTTAGCATAATGCCCTGAGGGACATAAACCCATGTGAGGGATTGAGAGAGAGAGAGAGAAGACAGACAAATAACAGCTTGTTCATGCACTTTCCTTCTGTCGTCTTGTTCTCTCTCCATGTCTTGTGACAAAATGTGCTTTATTGCATTTGCAGAAACAAATGGCCACAGGCATGTTGGGCTGTCAATGGCGTGTATTTCTGGCATGTGTGTGTTTGGGGCTGCTCAAACATGTGCCTGTGTGGGCTTGTCGGACCGGCCACATGTGCAAGTGTTTGTAAGCTCATGAACGTGTTTCAGAAGAGAACTAGTGTGTTTGTGTGTGTGTTGGTGAACTTTCACCCCTGTTTATTTTGGGATGGCTCAAGTTTCAAAGCCCAGAGCTCTGGATCAAGCCAGATAGCAGTGGAGATTATTGAACACTATCTGTCTCGCTACTCTCAAACCCACTTCAACACTCACATCTGCTTTGAGCCATTTCATTTTTTTTACACTTTAACTAGTCAGTAACATTTTTCATCCAGAAAACTCTTTGATCCTCATTAAATAACCTTGTATATAACTATCCTCCTTTCTTCATGTACTTGACTTCAGGACCATTAAACTTGTTTGTTGGAGCCATGCACTTTCTGATGCAGTTCGTAAACTGTAGTTCAAATAAAAGAAAGCTTGTAAAACACAACACCCTCCCAGCATGCTTTCAGTATGATATTCAGCTCTGTCACACATCTATTGTCTGCCTGTTAAGACGATCTAGAAATAAACTCCAGCCATTTGTCCTTCTGACATGTCAAAGGGCGAGAACCAGCAAAACTATTGACCTCTATTTTTCATAGCTAATTTTGCTGTAAAAGTGCATCATTAACTTTTTGTTTGTTGTATTGTTTGATACGGCAGTCGTCTTGAACTTATACTGACACCTAGTGATGTGGATGCGGATTCACACACACACTTACGCAAAATGTTTTTGGCTGTCAACGCTATTGTAGAAATGATATTCAATTGTCAGCCAGGATTAATTTATTGCTCAGTTGAAATTGTAAAATAAAAGGGTGGTTGATCTCAAGATGATCAGCTTCCATGATCAGCTTCCATGAGACGACCCACCCCATATAGAATAAAAAATCTTCATTTCATGTAAATATAGATGATTTTAATCATTTTTCAAAGGTACTATTTTTTTAATGAGGAAATTTAGTGCCCATTTAATAAAATGTCGTTTGCCATATCTCTGTTCTAGACTCATCATGTCAACGCTCCCGGCTGAGACAGGCCCTGAGGATGCCAACAATCAGAGCTTCTGGATGGTAAGTGAGACAGGATGATGGACCTCTAAGAAATACCATCCGCTTCTGGTTTGTTATTTATGTGTTACCAGAAATGCACATGGGTGATTGACTTGACTTGGTTTTAACACCCAAACAGTTTGCTTAACAACAGATGACAAGATTTGTTCGGACATTAAGAGAAATGGTTAACAAAAGCTACTGAATACTCTCTATTAACCAAATGAAGATTAAAATTCAAGTCAAGTGACTTTACTTCTTTGAGACCATTTCAGCATGTTTTAAGCTTTTTTTAAACTTTAATCTCCGTCTATAAATTTCACCCATTGTGCCTCCACCCATTTTAATTAGCTCAGCTTTTGTCTCTCAGCTCCTTAATTGGTTTGCTTTTCTGTTCTCCAATACTGCTGGGAATCATGCAGTAGCTTGCCTTTTAATAGCTTTATAACCTTTTTACATTTGTTGACTAGTTTTTTTTTTACCATTGTAGGAAATTGTTTTATAAAATAAAACTGAGTAATACAGTATTTTTCTACTGTAGTAATTCTGTAGTATTTTAGGATGTCCTGAGGCTTGTGGATATGTGAATACCTACATTATGTGAATAAAAATGTCTTTGCTCATGAGGACATTTAGNNGAGTTCACTATATATATATATATATATATATATATAATGTGTGTGTGTGTAAAATACTTTATTTATTATTGCAGTAGTTACAATATTCGTAATAGGTTCTTGTCATACTGATAGTGGTAATTATGTGATGATACTGCATACATAATTACATATAGGCGCTGTTAACTGTCATGTTCATGTTCAGACTTATATTTAGAGCAAATAGCAAGCTGTTATTTAGCAGTTGGTTTTATCCAAAGTGATTTACTCATTTCAGCAGTCCCCTTGGAGCAACCTGATGTTAGTTACACATACACATATACACTTGCTCCTGTATCATACTATTATTGTCTTTATTTTGAACTAATGATCATTGTTGGGGAAAGTTACAATTTTGCGTTACTCCCTTAAAAAGTAACTAATTGCATTAGTTAGTTACTTTTTATGGAAAGTAATGCGTTACATTACTTTTGCGTAACTTTTTCTCACCTGGGCTTGGCTAACTTGTGTTTTTTTTAATAACGAAAGTTCTATTTTTGACAAATGTTAAGGCCCTTTCAAACCAAAAGTGAAATGTATAAACCTCAGGCTGAACGAAATGCAAATTCACACCTGTACAGTAAAGGGCGCAGCTCAAACAAACGCAGAGGTTGCAGCGCAAACAAACCTTTCAGCTGTGCTGCCATTCTGGATTGAGGAAGAATAGGATGCAGGAGAAGAAAGTTCAACACTCTTACTTTACCACATTGGGCATTAGACATTTGTTAATATATTAGACATTGGTTATTAAAGTGAGATTAAATACATAAAGTATATTTGTGTAATTTAACATTTCATTATTGCAGGTTTGCGTAATATTCTGTAATATTCATTCATTCATTCATTCATTCTGCTTTTTCACGTGAGATGAGTAAATGAATGTTCACATTTAGTCTAGAGCTCCAAAAACCATCATGTTGACACAGCGCACACACCCTTCTGCACTTACTCCCGATTTCTCTCAACATGGGGACAGGAGAGGCGTCAGTCAATAAATGTGAAAACAAAGTAACTTGCGTTACTCATTTGAAAAAGTAACTCAGATATTTTGTTGTCAATTGAAAAGTAATGCGTTACTTTACTAGTTACTTGGAGAAAGTAATCTGATTAGGTAACTCGTGTTACTTGTAATGCATAACCCCCAACACTGGTAATGATATATTCTATCCCCTAAGCCTCACAAATTTTTTTTGCAGTTTTAGATTTTTGTTTGACATTATTTAATATATTTATTAAATAAATATATAATTTATATTCTTTCTCTTGGGGACTGTTGGCTGGTCCCTACGAAATAGATAATTTTAGGTTTTACGTAAGCAATAAGGTACGAAAGGCTGTGCTGTATCGTGAATAAGTCAGGGCTGAAGGGCGTTGTTAGGCACGACCTCAACCATGACTTATTCACAATACAGCACTAGCCTCGAGTACCTTATTGCTTTTATAAAACGGTTACCACACAATACAAATATTAAAGCCAAGAATATGTATCAATGCAACTTTCATGAAGTAAACTTTCACTAAAAGCCTTCCTTCCGCCAGAAAAAACAGTCCCTGACCGTGAACAGCAACAGAAGTTACATTATTACGCCATTAGATGGCGGCAAAGACCGTTTTTATGAGTGTGTCACTCAGTAGCGAAGATTTTTAAATTGAAAAGACAACTGAAAACGCAATTGCTTTGACTAGCTGTCAGAACCTTAAATGTTAAAAGTACAAGACAATACATCGGACATTTAAACAGATTTTTTATTATAAACATAGGACTGACCTGAAGGAAAATGTTAAATCTGAATGCAGGTATAAACTCACTCCATCTCTTTCTCACAGTACTCTTCTATATAATACAGTAAGCTTCAATGAACAGTATCAATTGAGAACAAATCATTTGTTTACTTTGCTAAGAGTGGTTGCTAAGGGTGTGTAGTGATACACAGAACCGTTGGGTGAAGTGGTCATAGCCGTGTTTTATCGTGAATAAAACACAGCTATTGACCAATCAGAATCAAGGACAGGAACTAACCGTTTTATAATATCATTTTTGGGATCAAATGATCTAAAAATGATTATTAAAATATATTTTTATTTATAAAAAAAATCTTTTTGAATCTAATTTTCATTTAATTTTGCATCTGAGTGAGTTTTATCTGATTATGTATTTATTTGTTGTTATCATCTCTGCCATCTAGAGCTCCCACTACATGAGATCGGTATGAAGCTGTTTAAGATTCTCCTCAACTCTCCTCTTAGCCTGAGCGCTTTTTGCTGAGTTGCCATCCCATCTGGAGCTTGGCCAGTGGTACTGTTTTCGGTGAAATGCTCTGACCACTGATGTTTAGTCAGTTTACAACAACCACACTGATATCGCCTGCAAGGGTTTTGTTGCATCTCCTACCTTGTAATTGGCTGGCGGCTGACCAGAACTGAGCGCAGTAGGGTTTTTGTGTTCATCCTAGATGCTTTGATTGGTTAACCACAGCATTGGCAGAAGATTGCAGTGATGAAATGCTGAAAGTTTTAGCCAGAGTTGAATGGGGTTGATTTTTAAATAGGCTTGTCTCTTCAGTGAAACAGTTCTTTTTAAATACTGTGCGGCTTTGAGTCCAGCTGAATGTTATATTCTGTTTGACAGGGATTGTGTTATTCTTTTCAGTTTCTGTGATTCTCTGATTGGTTGGCAGGTGCTGCTCTGCACCGCTCTTGGCCGGAGTTGAGATTCCTCAGCTGTTTTTACTTTTTTCTCAGACTGGAGAAAGTACGTGGTGCAAACCACAGCTAAGAGAAAGAGAGAGAGAGAGAGAGAGAAACAGAGAGATCCAACAAAGAACAACACAAAAGGAAGATGCAGAACAGAGCGATGAATTGATCAAATTGTGGGGGAGCCACTAATGGTTGCCAGCAAAATAGTAGAACACGCTCCACATCAGCAAACACGACGCCCATTCTGAAAATGTCATTATGTTCGCCCTCCTCTCTCATTTTCTCTCATTTATCGTGTTATTGCAGTTAATCAACCCTTTTCACTGCGGTGTCCATGTGATGCTTCACTTACCGTGGCCTGAATTCTCTCGTCTCGCTGGTCCTCTAGTCACAGATGTTTTTCAGGGGAATTATGTTTGAATTGTGCTCTGGTTTTCCACACCACATGTTGTCTTCTGCCGTTTATATTAGAGACAAAGCTTACGCTATACTGATAACTTGTCCAATCCATAGCAAACAAACCCAGTGACCCTGCTGGAAAAGAAATGAGGCCAATCGCTCAGATGAGAGAGGGACATTTTCTCTGTCATAAGAGTAAATACCTCATTCTTGACCTCTTAAACAGCCTATTAACCTTTAGCACCAAGTGCTAGTCTTTTATTTTCGCTTCCCTCTATATTTTACAACTAACCTTACAGTTCTGTCCATGTTCTGTCTGTCTGTGTCTCAGCCAGGGAACTACCACCAGACAGTGAAGAGGACCGAAGATGCCTTCCAGGCATGTAATGACATAGTGGCATGTTTCCAGGAAAGGGCCAGGGTTGAGCGACAGTACGCGCAGCAACTTAGTGAGTGGAGTACCAAATGGAAACCCCTAGTGGATACGAGTGAGTACTGCAGTTTTATCAAGGACTTGGACACAGTACACTACCGTTTAAAGGTTTGGGGTTGGTAAGATTTTATGTTTTTGAAAGTAGTCTCTTATGCTCACCATGGTTGCATTTGTTTTGGACACAGTAAAAACAGTAATATTGTGAAATATTATTACAATTTAAAATAACTGTTTTCTATTTTATTATATTTTAAAATGGTATTCCTGTGATGGAATTTTCTGAATGAATTTTCTGCATCAATTTGCTCCAGTCTTCAGCATCACATGATCCTTCAAAAATCATTCTAATATGATGATTTGCTGCTCAAGAAACATTTTTTGTTAATATCAATAAAAAAAAAACAGCTGTGCTGCTTCATATTTATGTGTAAACCATATTAACAATGTAAAAAGTCTCCTCTGCTGGCATAGAGGTGAGCACAGGTAGGAAGTGGAGGGCCCAGGAGGCTGTCGACCAGGCTGAAGCGCGGTTGGTGGGGACAGTGGTGTCAGGACGATCAGGGCTTGGTTGTATCCAAAGACCTCGATATGACAAGGCCCGGGGAATGGAAGGGCGTCAACTGGTCCAAGAGAAAATCCGAGCATGGGTGGAGGAAAGACGTATCAGTAGGATGGTGGGGATGCGAAAACAAGGGGCGTGGACACGGTGGGAACAGGTGACGGGCTGAAAGATCTTGTGGTCTGACCTGTGGAAAGCGGAGCCACACCGGATTCAGTTCCTTATCAAATAGGTTTATGATGTCCTCCTCAGTCCAACCAACCTCTGCCTGATAGACACCCCTGCATGCCCACTATGTCAAAAAAGAGGATCCCTGGAGCACATATTAAGCTGCTGCCCTAAAGCCCTGGGAGAGGGACGTTATCGTTGGCGCCACGACCAGGTGCTAAAGGTCATCGCAGAAGCCATCAGCACAGGGATCTCTCTCAGCAGGCACCAGCAGCCAGCACAGCGCTTGATTGCATTTGTCAAGGCTGGAGAGAAACCACCACGCAGCAGAAACCCATCTGGTGGACGGTTGGCAACAGCCCGGGACTGGCAGCTAAAGGTCGACTTGGGAAGGCAGCTCAAATTCCCAGAAACCATCACCAAGACCATGCTTAGGTCTGACATGGTCCTCCTTTCAGAAGCATCTAGACAGGTCCTACTGGAATTGACTGTGCCCTGGGAAGACCGAATGGAAGAGGCATTTGAACGAAAGCGGGCCAAGTACGAGGAGATGGCAGGTGAATGTCGTAGCAGCGGATGGAAGACCTGCTGCCTCCCCATTGAGGTTGGCTGTCGAGGGTGTGCCGGCCAGTTGCTCTGCAGGGCCCTTAAGCTCCTGGGAATCAGGGGGCTGCACAAAAAGAAAGCCATCAGGAACATCATGGATGCTGCTGAGAAAGCATCTAGATGGCTGTGGATCAAAAGGGGTGATCTGTGGACCACACAAGCTACCTAGACACAAGTCGGGGACTGATCACCCCCGGCTGGGTCACCTGGGCAAGGGTGTATGTTGTTGAAAGACCCAAAACACCCGATGGCCCCAGGTTACATCACTGATGATATGTCTAGGTTGCACCAGTAAGGTGTATATTAAAATTAAATAGACCCCAAACCTTTGAACGGCAGTGTACGCTACTGTTCAAAAGTTTCTGGTCAGTACATTTTTGTTTTTTTGTTTTAAAGAAATTATTCTTTTTACTCAGCCAGGATGCTTTTTAAAAAAAACAAAACTTTTTTTTTTAAATAAATGCTGCTCACAGTATTAAGCAGCACAACTGTTTTCAACATTGAAAGTAATAAATGTTTCCTGAGCAGCAAATCATATCAGAATGATTTCTGAAGGATCATGTGACAATGAAGACTGGAGTAATGATGCTGAAACTTCAGCTTTGCCATCACAGGAATAAATTACATTTTAAAATATATTAACAGAAAACAGTTATTTTAAATTGTAATAATATTTCATAACGTTACAGTTTTAACTGTTTTTTAAATCAAATAAATGCAGCCGTGGTGAGCAGAGGAGACTTCTTTCAAAAGTCTTCTTTCAAAAACATGAAAAACCTTACCAACCCCAAACCATTGAACGGTAGTGTATGAAAACTAACATATTGCTTACTGTGTATTAGGCAATATGTACTATAATTAGCAATAGTGATATTTTAAGTCATGTTGCTTATGTTGTTTTTCAACATAACTTAATGCTAAATGATTGTCACATGACCTGTTTTTTTAAGTTCAGAAATAATCAATGATTATTTTGCATTATTTGATGATTATTGTTCAGAAATAATAAAATGTAATATTTTGCATTTTCATCAAGTTCAGAAATAATCAATGATTATTTTGCATTATTTGATGTTTATTGTTTTAAAATAATAACATTTTGAATGTGTAGAACTCAATACTAGAGTATTTCTTACTGTGTACTGTGCAGTATGTACTGTATATTGCATCTCATATTTAAAAGTATGCATAATAATATCAATTGCATAATAGTAACAGTATTTCCCGCATTTTAGTAAATGTATGTCTTAAAAGCATTCAAACATTTTGCATAATGTTGAGTGTATAGCCTACATACTGCATACTGAAAAAAATAGTATGAGTAGTTCCATTTTGAACGTACAGTAACATGCAAGACTAAATCTTTTGTGGAGAACCACTGCACATATGATTAAGGATCTGTGACTTGCATTTTACATGAGATGCCCACATGATGACGAGGTTTCTTTTTTGTGACCCTAAATGGTCCTCTCATTTATTTCATGAATGTGTTTGTCTTTGTCCAGGTCCTCTCTACGGCTCTCTGTTGCGAGCATGGCAGTGCTTCCTCTCTTCTGCTGACCGCCTCTCCTCACTGCACTCCTCCATCTGTCGTGCTCTGGTGTCAGAGGACGGAGATCGCATCCGGACGTGGCAGAAGGACACTTTCCATAAGAAGATATTTGGAGGTTTCAAGGAGTCCCAGGATTTTGAAACCGGTTTCTCACGTGCTCAGAAGCCCTGGGCCAAGAGACTGAAGAAGGTAGAAATGGCACTAAATTCACTTGTTCTGCTCACAGTATTGTAAGGAGAAAACAAAACAAAAAAGTCTCAAGATAAGCATGTATACATATAGTAACTGTGGAATAACTGCCGAATAATGAACTGCTGAATTATTGAAAATGAATGTTTACAGTATGCAATACTGAGTGAGTCTGACCTCTAAATGTGTGTGTGTTTTTGTGACAGTTAGAGAAGGCCAGGTCGGCGTTTCACAAAGCTTGTCGCAAGGAACACGTGGCCCGTGAGCGGGAGGCCCATGCCCAAGGCAACCCTGACATTGCCATCGAGAAACAGAGGAAGATCCAGGAAGAGACCGAACTGGCTCACCAGGAGACAGAAAAGGTGAGAGTTGTGTGGGGGAAACTATCAGAAAGAGAGAGAAAATGCAGTTCCAATTACCCTTTATCATCTTAATCAGGAAAAGAAACAGAAAAAACTAGTCTTGTGACATAATTTTTGATTGGCATTCAAGGGATATGGGTTGTAATTTAGTTAATATTTATATTCATTTATTATATGAATATGTTTCTAATTATATATTTATACACATCAAGCGACACATCTGACTGATTGACTGCAAATTCCTGTGTGCAGGTGCGAGCCCGCTATGAGAAGGTTCTTGAGGAAGTGACGCGTTATGCTCCGCGCTACATGGAGGAAATGGAGTCTATCTTTGACCAATCGCAAGAGGAGGAGAGGAAGAGGATAAGCTTCCTCAAACAGGCTTTCCTGTCCATCCACAGACACTTGGATGTCACCAACAATGACAGGTGTGTGAGAAGGGTCGTTCTCAAAATCTCAATTTCAGTTTTACTCACAATGAGTGAATTAAACAAGTTTTCTCTCTCTCTGTTAGTGTAAAAGCCGTGTACAATGAGCTCCATAACACTCTGATGTCCATCAGTGAGCAAGAGGATTTGCGCTGGTGGAAGAATACACATGGACCGGGAATGCCCACTGACTGGCCTCAATTTCAGGTTTATATTGCAAATACATTTATAGTGGCAAACATTAACTAAAACTTCAGTGTACATTTTCTGAAGATGTCTCTCTGATATTTTTGATCCTCATTCACTATAAGTCTATGGGTTTTTTCACCTGCAATGAGAAATGTGCAGTAAGCCACATTCACTCATGTCCAGAGCAAAAACAAACTGTAATGGGGTTTGTTTTAAGGTATCGTTTTGAGGTTAATGCATTCCTGAGGGTGTTAGAGTGACGTTTCTGTTGTTATCTGTGATATTTATGCATTTCACTGAGGCACATCTTCAAATAGACTGTGTTCTGTTGTGCCAAAACCCACATTTACTCCTTCACTCACTCACACTTTTGCTCTCTTTCTATTTCAGGAGTGGACTCCAGACAAGAAGCATAAAAAGGGAAAGAAGGAGGTGGAGCAGAAAGCAGCAATGATGGAGAGAAGGTCAGTGTACTACATTGATATTTGCTGCGGGGCTCTTACAGCACAGTGCTGCCCAACTGTTATTCGCTACAAACCTGACTTGGACTTCAGGCCTTGTTATTGTTTGCTGCTGTGTATTGACCTGAGCTCAGCCGCCTTAGTTACTGTCGCTCAGACAAGATTCACAGGACATCCCGTAAGAATGAATTGGGGTTCGAACAGTGTGATTTTAAGTCAAATACAGTAGCAAACATTGAGTGGTTATTATATACTATATTTATATGAAATGTGATATTGCAAAACATTTTGGTCTTTACAAAAATAAAAAATATATATACAGTATTGTGAGTAAATCTGTGGAGGCATGCTGATCACAAACAACACATTCACTATGGTACTGTGAACCCTTTACTCACTATCGACAATACAGTACAATGAACTGTCAGACAAAAAGCCATAATTAAGACAAATAGATAAAATGATTAAATACTAAGTCAAAATGATGAGATACTAATTCATAATAATGAGATAAAACCTCAAAATTGGCATACTAAGTCATAATTATGAGATACAAAGTCGAAATTATGAAATAAAAAGTCATAATTATGACAAATATTTTTGTCTTTTTGTCATAATTATAACTTTTTATCTTATAATTTTGACTATTAACTATTAACTATGACTTTTGCCTCAATAAACTCCTAATTACTGGTAGGTATTTGTTAAAGGCACAATATGTAATGTTTCGCCACTAGAAGTCGCTTATTAAAAACAAAGGCGTAGCTTGATGACGCCTTGACTTTGCGAAATCATGGGAGGTGTTGTCTTCACGTCTACAGCCGGTGGAAAAGAATCTGATGGGACTTGAGCGGAAATCATATTCATGGATGAGCTAATGTATTAAAGATTTATTAACATTACTGTAGTATAAAGCTGGGTGTGGCTGAAAGCCGTTGGAGTGGAACGAGGCTGCTGGAGCGATTGCTAAAGAGAGACAAGTGCGACACACGGCTCGAGAGCAGTGGAGCTTTTATTATGCCGCAGACGAGCGATTCTGCTTCTTCCGGTCATGAGTATGTGGGGTAACACAGTGCTGATTTATCCTATTAGATACATTTGTGTGTTGAAAATTGTTATAATGCTACTCTGTGTTCGCTTAGCAGCTACACACTGCAGTAAGCTAGATCGATATTAGGCATGGTAACACATGGTACTCGCAGTAAATCAAGAAAACAAGATTCAAACAATAAGACTTACTGTATTGAGCTATATAACATGATTAGTTTTCTGTCTATAAATGTATCCAGACAGTTGCTCTCCTGTCTAATAAAA
This sequence comes from Anabarilius grahami, assembly GCA_003731715.1. Lineage (NCBI taxonomy): Eukaryota > Metazoa > Chordata > Actinopteri > Cypriniformes > Xenocyprididae > Anabarilius > Anabarilius grahami. Next base: position 6,135,264 of record RJVU01053643.1, on the reverse strand, counting down.
CACATAATATATTAAAGTCTTTGGTGTTTCCGATTTCAACAAAATAAAACCGTAAATCGAGGGTAACTCAGGTATGAATAGGGCTGCACGATTAATAGCACGATTAGAAAAATAACATTGAAATCGCGTTTAAACGATTTGGCTTACTGCGATTATGAAACCTGCGAGTTTGAGTCGCTTATAATTTAATAACATGTTTTTACTCCAAACTCACTTCATAATGACAGTTGAGCATTCTTCTGTGAGATGATGTGGCTTCTTACACAGAATAAGGCAGTCATTTGTTTATTAGTCATGTTTAATCAATCAAAGCGTTTCAATCTTCTGTTTATTCAGCTACAGCAATAGTATGATGCTCATAGGGATTTCTTGGAATGATGCATGTTATCTACTTCTGCAGCAGGGCATATTTGGAGTTTCTGTGCAAGAGCGCCCTCTGGCTTTCAGATGGAGCAGCATTTACTGCTGATCACAGAGCCATGCTGCACTGACAAGCTGCGCATAAAATAATCGTAGCCTTTGCCAAATCTTGTGCGGTTTAATTGCAATTAATCGTGCAGCCCTAGGTATGATGCCATTGATAGGCGACGCACGGACACGGTTCGTGTCCTTTTTAAATTAAATTGCTTATTTCTCTGGATTTAAACATTCTTGGAAACATTTGAGATAATGTAAGCACACAAGTCAACAAAATATATAACATTGTTATAGTGGTTTTTGGATATTTTAATCCAAAAATCTTACATATTGTGCCTTTAAGTTTAGGAATTGGGTAGGATTAAGGGGTGTAGAATATGGTCATGCAGAATAAGCTTTATAAGTGCTAATAAACAGCTAATATCCTAGTAACATGCATGCAAATAAGCAACTAGTTAATAGTGTGAATTGGACCATAAACTAAAGTGTTACCTTTTTTCTTAATGCGGAAATGGGCTTCAAACAAAAGGCAACAATAAAAATTTGATTAAAACTATCCAAACACGCACGATTTGCTTTAGAAAAGATCAAAAGTTTGTCTGCTGATATGGTGGATATGTAGGAGGTAGGAGTGGTCTTCAACATGTTTAATGCAGGCCTTAGTTGATTGACTTTGTCTGTTTTCCCTCCTCGTTTCAGTGTAATGATTGGAGGAGTGAGAGTCAGAGCTCTTTATGACTATGTTGGACAGGAGACAGATGAACTCTCCTTCAAAGCAGGTAAGCTGTCTTTGTGATTGTAATATTCATACAGTATGTGTCTACATGATGTACGTGTACCACTGATGCTTTCTGTGTGTGTGTGTGTTCAGGTGAAGAGTTTCTGAAGATCGAGGATGAGGATGATCAGGGTTGGTGCAGAGGCATGATGGACGGAGGGAAAGAGGGCCTTTACCCTGCTAACTACGTGGAGGTGGTGTAGATCCACAGGACGACACAGAGCTCCTGCTCTGGGGTACATAAATGCCTACAGGCGCCCAGGTTTAAGCCTATTTCACAGCCATGTTTATTGAAGTTTGCTTTGTTTTCTCTGAGCGAATGACAGTTGGTACACAGGTATGGGTTTAGAGCTGAATTATGTGCGTGGAGTTGGGATCTGAACAAGAAAATGCATCCAAAGTGCTTTTTACTACGATCTTACTTGAGAACATTGTAATGCAGGCCTGGTTTCACAGACAGGTCCTAGATTAAGCCAGGAGTAGGCCTTAGTTAAATTATAATAGCTTTTATAAAAGTCCCTTAGAAAAAAAACATTATTTCTGTGCATCTTGAGACAAAACAATGGCACTGACATATTTTATTATATGTTAGAAACAAGTTTCTTTCAGTCAAGACAGCTCAAACATCCATTTTATTCTGGTTCTAGCTTAAGCCTTGTCTGTGAAACCAGGCAATTATGTTTTATTGTGCATCACATTGTGGCTTTAGATCAAAATATGCAGAGATTTTCATACGATTATGATATGAATAGGTACCAAGATTCTCTNNTAATATATATATATATATATATATATATAGAGAGAGAGAGAGAGAGAGAATATGAACTGCATTGTCTTGATGCATGCATGAATCTACAGAGTATTTTGAGGACAATGTCTCACACCAAAGACTTCAGTGCATATTTACATTTTATCAGTGAGAATTGTTATATCTGATGCCTGTGTAAAAGGGGCCAGATGGGGTATGATGTCATTTACAGCTGCGAATTTCACTCAATGTGTTAATAGGTATGATAATATGCTAAATTTTATCCGCTTTGGTCTTGTTGTTAAATGTCACTTGTCTCACATTTAGTAAATTCAGTTACACAAAGGCAGTATTAATCAACACCACTTTAAAGTGATAGCCATGGGACCCATTACGGTCTCTTCTTGTGTATTTCTGTTTTGTTTATGATGTCATTCTAACCAAAGAAAAAGTATGTATGCAAATGAGCGCAATGTTTATTTGTGCAGTAGTGGGGGTAAATTACATCGAATCAGGGCCGTAGTTTATGCACCATCACTAATCTAATGCAAATACTACCAGTATTAAAAGGGATACAGATTACTGTGAGTCTTGTTCTTATTAATCATCTTGGGAAAAACTTTCATTATGCATGTACACATTATTATACATAATACACATTTTATTATTCCTGTTCATATTTCATTCTGTGCTTGTCCCGAGGCCACATGCTAGTGCATATATATGGGGCTTTAAATAAATAATCATGTGTGTGTGGGTTTTTACTACTTGGGTATAATTTGCTATAACATTTTTAAAAAGATATTTAATGTTTTTGAAAAAAAAGTATCTTATGCTCTCTAAGGCTGCATTTATATGATCAAAAATACAGTTAAAACAGAAATATTGTGAACTATTATTACAATTTAAAATAAATATTTTAAAATGTAATTTATTTCTGTGATGTCTAAGCTGAATTTTCAGCATCATTACTCCAGTCTTCAGCGTCATTTTTTTTATTAGAACAATAGTATGTCCTCAATTATAGCTGAGTAAATGTGTATGTGAGGACCGGTTTGAGATTTAGACTGTCGGAGTGAGGACAAAGAGAGTAAAGTGAGGACATTTTGACTGGTCCTCACTTTCTGAGACCCCTTTAAAGGCCTGTTTGAGGGCCAAGATGTGGTTTTAGGGATAAGGTTACAATTAGGTTAAGGGTTAGGTTTAGGCACTTAGTGTAATGGGTTAGGGTAAGGAGCTAGAGATTACATTGTGCCCTCACAAAGATAGATTTTCAAGAATGTGTGTGTGTGTGTGTGTGTGTGTGTGTGTGTGTACTCATATGAGTCAGCCTGCTCACGTATCTCAGGATTTCAGCTCCACTGGACCCCACAGCACATCTTTTATAGTGTCAGATCATTCAGTGTGTTGCCCTGAGTGGTTGTCACACACATTCTCACTCACATACATGCTTATCATGCATCATGAGTACATGAGTCAGAAATGTTCCCACTCTGTGCTTGGTTTTCCTAGGGTCAGTTCCTTTCCCACAGTTTTGAGCAACATTAACCTTTCACATTTGCAAAAATAAGCACAGCCCACAAATGTGCTGATTACTGCTCTCTGTCTGCATAAAATACCTTACAGGGAAAATAATAAAGCTCAGGCTAAGTAAAGCTGGCATAAGCTATGAGTAGGTCAATGACGCAAGCCAAAAATGTGCTTTTACTTCACAGTTTTTAAAACTCTCACAGACACACTGTTTACCAAGCAAAAAAATGTGTTTTTACTCTCTCTCATTGCATTTATGACGGTAACTAGCCAAACCTTAAAACAGTGAAGCCACCTACTTACAGTATAAGGCCTAGTGAAGAGGCCTTATAGCAAAAATATTGTCCCAGGCTCTGTTTAGTTTATCCACAATTCTTAAATCCCAGATGCTAGGTCGACTGCCGCCCTACTGACTGTCCATATGTTGCGCCTCCGCCACTGTGGTCTCTGTGGTCAGTGCTGGCAGCACTGTTGCTACTTGGGTGGGTACCTTCAACCAAACAGGACACTGAAGGGTTTTAAACTTCTCCACTAGCAGCTTTCGGGATATTTTGTACAAAGAGTCGTCTATTGATGGTAAATGAAGCCTTTTTAAAAATCATCTTCCTTCTGGTGGTAGGTATAGCCTACATTTCTGTGAGGGTTCTGACGAAAGGGAAAAACATCTCTTATTTAAAATAAAGGTCATTTTCTGCTCATAAAACCCATCGTATCTCCTAATACCACCACGACAGGACTTTACAAAGGTAGGCCTATCATGTATATTTTGTGGATTCTACAAATCAACATTGGCTGAGATCATATTATTGTGATAATACATTCATTTTTGTACACCATTTTACAGTTACAGAGAATTTTTACAATATATTTAAATTAACACACACACACACATTTAATAGGCTATGCATAAAAGTCTCACACATATCATGAAGTTAATTAATATTCAAAGATCATAAGATTAATATTCATTCAGTGAGAACTGAACATCTCACACTCAAAATGGAATAGAAACCCCTGGTTCAGCAGTACATGGAAATCTAAGCAAAGAGAATGAATATATTTATTTATGCTGTGAACACTGTGTTCTGTTGAACATTACTATCACTGACTGTCAGAAAGAACATTGTATTCCAAACTCATCCATGCTGGATGCTTTTATAGATCGATATAATTTTCAACGGACACCAAGTGCCTCTCAAATTTCAGAATATGCCTGCCCGCATTTTCTCATAAGCTGATTATCTTACAATAATGATGTGCTCTATTTATCATTTCAAGTGGGTAATTGTTATGTAACTTCTATAGAAATAGAAATTGAAAGCAAGGCCTACATTCTACTGTCATGTAAGAAATGAAGATGTGTCAGCCAGCAGGGGGCGTTATTGATTCATGGCGCAATTAGCTTTGATAACTGATGGTCTGTCTGTTACAGCTAAACCCCTAAACGCTGACATCGAACACAACTGATTCTCAACTGTGGTTGCTTCAAGACCTACATTTTATATTGGACATCAAGTGGCAAGCTTATTGTACAAAGGTAAGCCAAAAAAACCCCAAAAGAAACATGTCCTTAAAAACAAACACTGGATTGCATGTACCCAAAAAATGCAAAAGTATTAGCTTAACATAGACTGAAAAGAAACATTTTGTAGGTAAATAAAACAACAGAAGGGTAATTTTAGGCTAAGCACACGAAACAACAAGCCCTAGGCCTAATATATTGTATTAGCATTAGCTAGCCGTATTTCTAAGTGATTAATTTGCTCCAAATGATTGGACCCAGAGCCTGAGAAACCCATTTATTTTGCTATCCTATAGTTTGCAGCATTAAGCATTCTTTCCCCGTCAGACTCATTTTTGTCACTCGCAAGTTGGACCACCGACACATTCACACTCGCACCAAAAAAGAAGCGAGACGTTATATTTTAAGTAATATGTGCGCGCGTGAGGCAGAAAGACAGTCATTATGGAAGTCTATATTTATGTTTATTTGAACCATCAAAGTCATCGAGCCTACTAATGCTTTATGCAAACAAACATGCGTGGATGTATGTTGATGATTATTATTCCATGCGTCTCTGATAAATGCACATAAATGTGTATGAATAACTGTGCGGGGGGTGACTCACGCTCTTCTAGCGAGGTACATATAGCATATGAGCGGTTCAGCAATCTGTCATTCAGACTCCCCCTCACTGTTGTGTGTGTGTGTGTGTGAGAAACAGAACGAGAAAGATCAAGAGAAGGAAAGCCACAGTCACGCTGAGACATGGAGATTATTTCCTGTATTTGAGTAGCTCTGTGCAAGTTTATTTTCCTTTGAACAAAAATAGATCTTCTAAATTTTAGCCTTAGTTTCTGTGCTAAATTTTACACAGCTATCCTAAATAAATTACACACCTATCGCTGTGATACATGATTATTTGAAAAATAAGTTCAACAAAAGCATATACCATCGATTAACAACCTCTGAGCTCACAACAGGTTTGTCAGTTATCGTTAAAAAATCAATTATCAACCCTATGTTGAGAAACGAATGAAGTTTTTACTTTCCTTAGTGGAAGCTTTAAGATAACATACCGGTACTGAACAATATTTCATGTCCATTTTATTCATTTTGCGAGAAGCCATATAATAAGCGGGATAATGCACAGCAGCCAGTCATTATCACAAAATCAACCCCTTCTGGGTAAAACCAGGTCACCTTGTCTGGGTTTATTTTGCGATAATGATCGGCTGACTGTACATAACACCTTACAGCATATGCTCACAACAACCCCGTTCTGAAAAAAACATAGTGACTAATCAAATGCATAAATGGCCATAAGAAAGCTTCAAATACTGAAAGAAAAGCTTCAATTTAGAGCAAGACATCAGTCTTCACTGGTGTGCAACAAAGCTGCCTGACCCCCCTACCTGCTACCATTATTAGAAGAATACAAAAGTGTTTTGGCTGAAATTGGCATCCAAAGAAAATTCCACCAAGAATAAAGTTCATCAGTCACCCTGACCCTGGAGCTGTGCTGAAAAAGCAGAGAGTTATAAGATGGCTAGTCTAGATAGATTTATGCCACACTTGCAGCCTAATTCCATGTAACCCAGTTAGGGTGCAAATAAACTGCTGCAGAGGTTATTGAGGTATCAGAACAGACATCATGAGGACACATTTTGGTTGATTGCTTATTATTATCCACATTTTTAGAGTGACCTAAAGCACAGACTAATGGCAAGGAAAATACTAGTTAAAGGGGTTGGCTCGCCCAAAAATTAACATCCTGTCAACCATCATTACTCACCATTATCATTACCTCATTTTGTTTGGAAACTTAAACTTGGAATATAGTGGACTTTTATGGGGTTTTTTTATTTTATTTTTATGGCTATTCACTTTTATTGTATAGAGAAGAGAAGTTTGGATATTCTGCTAAATAAAATATTTTACCTTCTTCTGAGCAGCAAACAAAAAAGCAAACAGGTTTTGGGGCGAAGGTGTGAAAATTATGACAAAATTGTTATTTCATATTCCTGCAACAAAGCAGCTGATTGGATATACCATGAATTTGTATGGACCTCAAGAGAGTGTTTCTCACCAGACATCCTAAAGTTGATGAGCTGAAACACTTTTGTAAAGAGGAATGGTGAAAAATCCCACCTGAACTTTGTGCATCTGAACAGCAATTGCAAGAAATGTTTTTGTGGAGGTAATTGAGGGTCAACCAGGTTTTTAATCTAAGGGTTCACATACTTTTTCCACCCTGCACTATAACTGTTTATACACTTTCTTTAGTAATGATTTTACCTTATTTATTGTGAGTTATTTGTTTAATCAAACTGTCTATTTTATGACCCATCCAAAGGTATACATTTTTTTCTGTAACTGTATCCCTTGCTCAAGGGCGCAGTTGTGATGATCTGGTCTCTCATATCATCTTTATGGCCTTTATCTGGTATTGAAACATTATTAGTATTAGTATGGTATTAGTACTGTTAGACTCCAGCAACACCATCAGATCACTTAAATGTCTAGATGTGTAGGCATCTAAAAGCCTGTGAATTGAGCAAGGTTCGGTATAGGACACTCATTTTTGTTTTTTCGTTTTCCCCATATGGAGTCCATTAACTCCATGTGTTAAGGAGCTTATTGTGTCACATCATATAAAACCTCTGACAGAAAATAGTGGAGCTTCAAGTCATTCTTCACACTAACAGCGTGAGTGGGAGAGACAGCAAGAAAATGTGTGTGTGTGTGTACTGGGTCAGTTAAGGGAACAGACTTGTGCTGGCTTTATTTGCTCAATTCATTAACTGCACAAAATCATAAGTAATCAGGAAATGGTTATTCTAGCTTCTTAATTAGCCTAATTAAATTAGAGTTTGGTTGGGGAAGAGGGACTTGAAATAGTGCTTGCTTGTGTGTGTGAAACATCCCCAGAGAAGCTGAATGCTTAGATGGGCAATATACTCTGGATATTGTATGAGAGTGTGTATGAATGAATGTGTAGGAAAAACTGGGGCTAGACATCCTCTTGAGATAGATTGGAAGATACCTTTGAACGTACCTTAATTGTTATGGCTTTGGTACGTTTCAGCTGTCAAAATAAAAACAGTTCCCAGTTGGTTGGACCATATTGTGTACCATTCAGAAATGAAATGAGAATGCAAATCAAATTCAAATCCTGAATTTGAAGTAAGGTAACAAATTGGATGCAGAGTTGCAATTTGTATTTGAATGTAAGAACAGATTTTAAAATAAACTCAAAGTTAATTGACTAATTTTAACTGGAAAAGCCAAGTTTGTCAAGTTATTGAACATATAGAAAATACAAAATAATCCATGAAACAGCGAAAGTAAAAAATAACCTACAGAAATATCAACAAATATGTTTGGTCAACAAGTATTGGAATTAATAAATTAAAGCTGCAGTGCGGAAGTTTTGCCTCTTTGTCGCCATCTCTGTTTGAAACCTGCAATTGCAGTTATATGCGGAATTATTATTGTTACGTGGGTTGTATATCGGGACGACTCTGTGCGGATGAATCTAATGTTTGGTGTCAGTCACCACATCGATGCGGATACTGTACTTCGGAAACACAGATTCTGCGATTTGGATGTATGACCAAAATAAGAATTTTCACCAGAAAATGTCATCTGAAGGAGTAATTAACAAATCTGCCACATTTGTTCTGAAAAAAAGCATTAGGCCTACAATAAATCGCGCAGCCAGTGGTGATTAAATCTAACGATCGCTTAGCTCGGATCATGTCAAACCATTTAAATTATTATTACTGTTATGCTTTGTTCACAAATTGTTAATGTTGACAACATCAGCATTGCGTGACTGTGTATTTAGTGTGTATTAGCGTTGCCTGTAGATTTCAATTTCTGTAGCCACTCCGCAGTCCGAAGTCTTTTGCTTTTGTCTACGGGTGAATCTCCAGTTGTCACTGATGAATGTCATTTGGACCTTTCTGGATTATAATCTGCCATCAAAATGGTAAATTAAATAATTTCAGCTGCTGTGAGAAAAGGCTATAAATGATTCGCTACAAACAGCCTCCTCACATGCCATATAGTCTACTAGCTGGGACTCCTTCCTTTCTGTTTACTGACGTGACGTAATGATGCAAAGACGAACGGCTGCATGTTCGAATTTCCCACGGAAACCCACCAGTACCGCTCTTATTATAAAACATTATGACAAACTTACCGTTGTGAATCGGGCTAAGGTAAGGAGATAGTTTTGAACACTGGCTGGTTATGTACTTGCTCTTAAATTGATTTGGAATAATTTTTTACCCAAAAAGTTACGGACTGCAGCTTTAAATATATACATTCAAAACACATGTGACAACTTGCCCCATTCTTACAATTATGAAGAAAAAAAAACCTCTCTGTGTGACATCTAGCCCCTGTCTCCCCTATAATTTTGGCTGTACACCCCTAGACACCCATCAGTGCAATCTCTCTGAGTGACCAGTCTCAGGTAGCAGCAGGAGGGGGAAGGGCCAAGAGGGAGAGAGAGAAATAGCCTCCATTAGCAGAGAGCTGGAGCCTGTAGAGGTTAATCATTACTTCAGCATCACTTCTTCAGCTGAGAGCCAGATGGCTGAGTGGAACCCTCACAGAGACAGAGCAAGAACTGAAAGTAGCACCCCCTGCTGGACTACACATACACAAACACATGTGTACACACACACACATTGACACACTTGTCTCCAGATTTCTGCTTCTCCACAGTGTGACTGTTCCGCCTGAAGAGTGGCACTCCTCAGCGCCAGGCACAAACGACTGAGTGAGCATGTAGCTTATTTGCCTCAGTGATGGCTCTGTTTCCATAGCTCCAACATGTTAAGGGAGATATCATGCACATGAGATTCACATTGACTGACCAATACCACTCAGAGTGCTTGTATTTGTTTAAAGACGGGGATAAACACTTTGACGCTTTGTTAGGTTTCCAGAAGTTTCTGTCTGTAATAATTACTTTCTGTGTTGTTGTTTTTTTTTCTCCCCTAAAGCCCAATAGTCTCCTGTCACTATGCTCCATCCCTCATCAGTATTTCTGTCTTTTCCCCATCCTCTCAGTCACAGTCTAATGGTCATGCTTAATTGGCAGCTGTCTAATTGCTTCTCATTAGCTTGTGAAACCAAACATCCCTGACACAACAAATAAACAAAGCCTTTTTTCATTTGTTTCCTTTTTTTTTATTCCTTCAGGTCCCACACCACCCCATCTTCCCCCGCCTCATCGAGATTTCTCTCAAAATGTTTGTCTTTTATCTCATTCGTTTTGATCTGTTTCTCACAACTACCCAGGTTCATCGGAAAGGCTCTGCATTTCTCAGGATGTGTCTTAATATGGCCATTTCTAGGAGTGTACTGCTGTCAAAATCGTTCCAGTTCACTGAAATTGAAATTCCCAGAATGCACATGGAGAGAGATAGCAGAGGAAATACAATCCCCAGGTGCATGGCTATCATTGTAGTGATGCGTGACGTGGGCTGATGACGTAAAACAGTAAGTGCTGTCAGTCATGACGGAAGTCTTGACTATGGTGTATCGCACAGTCTGACGTGCAAGATGGTCGCTGACACAGCAATTTTTTTTCCGTCTCACAAGTAGCAGTCGTAAAGGACAGAAAAGGATGCTCAAGTCTAATCGGAGAATGAGCAGAGATTATATTTCATACCCAATGTGCATGCAAAGGGAAGTATTTTACAGTATATCTGAATGCTTTTATGTTTATACATTATCCGTTTTACTTAATGCAAGACTTGCCCATATTTAATGACTTTCATCCAGTATAGGATTTATATCCAGTCTTCAGTGTCACATGATCCTCAGAAATCATTCTAATTCTGATTTGGTGCTTGAGAAGCATTTCATATTATTATCAATATTGATAATAATATTGCTTAATATTTGTGTGCGAACCATGTAACATTTACTCACCCCCATGTCATCCAAGATGTTCATGTCTTTCTTTCTTCAGTCGAAAAGAAATGAAGGTTTTTGAGGAAAACATTCCAGGATTATTCTCCATATAGTGGACTTAATTGGGGTTCATCGGGTGGAAGGTCCAAATTGCAGTTTCAGTGCAGCTTCAAATCACTCTACACAATCCCAGACGAGGAATAAGGGTCTTATCTAGCAAAACAATCTGTCATTTTCTAAAAAAATTAAAAAATAATATACTTTTTAACCACAAATGCTCATCTTAAACTGCTCTGCGATCTGCATGACGTAGGTGAAAGTACAGATCCAGTGTCTACAAAGCGAACATGCAAAGACTAATCCAAATGTCCTTTACAAAAAAAAAAGGTAAAACAATGATGTCGGACGATTTTGAAGTTGGAGAAGAAAATGAAATGGAGTTTTTCGCCCTACCGCGATACTTCCGCCTACATCACGCGTGAACTTTTCAACGTGATTACGTCATGTGTGGCGGAATGCAGAGCAGTGCAAGATGAGCATTTGTGGTTAAAAATAATATTTTTTATTTTTATTTAGAAATTGACTGATCGTTTCACTAGACAAGACTCCTATTACTCGGCTGGCATCATGTAGAGCCTTTTGAAGCTGCACTGAAACTGCAATTTGGACCTTCCACCCATTGTACCTCAGTGGAGTTCACTATATGGAGAAAAATCCTGGAATGTTTACCTCAAAAACCTTAATTTCTTTTCAACTTAAGAAAGAAAGACATGAACATCTTGGATGACATGGGGGTGAGGAAATTATCAGGAAATGTGAAAATTTATTTGAAATAAAAATCTTTTGCCACATTATAAATCTCTTTACTGTCACTTACTGACTCCAAACTTACGACCATTATATATTTATGTTTATGTGCTGTGCTTTAGCAGTTTGACAGATTGTATATAAACCCTTTCAGAAGAGTCTTTAATTTCATCCCTTTTAAGCACAATACACAATCAGACGGACATGGTGTTAATGGGATAGTTCACCCCAAAATTGAAATTCTGTCATAATTTACTCAAAATAGATTTTACAATCAAACAGTTGATGTGTCCCATTGACTTCCATAGTATTTTCCCCCCATACTTTGGAAGTCAATGGGGCCCATCAACTGTTTGATTACCATATTCTTCGAAACATCTTCCTTTGTGTTCAGCAAAGAAGAAATTCATACAGGTTTGGAACAACTGGAGGGTGAGTAAATGATGACAGAATTTTCATTTTTGAGTGAACTATCCCTTTAAGTTAAAAATTGTCAGACCCATACAGTCTTTTCCATTATAATGCACTTTGTCTAGCTGTTTTTTAAACACAAAACTGAGTCTCCATGCCAAGTAGTCAATTTTGATAGCCGCTAGATATCGGAATGCAACACAGCCTCTCTCTTTATTAGTCTACCTTCCTGCATCTCTTCGTATTTGGCAGTGTTTGAGTGTCTGGTAACCTGTGCCACCTTTAAATCTATCCCCCATACTTTCATACCCGTACAGAGAACTCCCAATTCTAATTCTCTTCTCCGTGCAGAGTGCTTTAGTGGCCTGCTGGCCAACTCCATACAGTCAGCAATGCATCAAGCTTTAAAATGGACATCTGAACAGCAGAGCAGTTTAGCCAGAGAAGTGTGATATATAGAGCCCCTTGTTTCAGTTGTGAAAAACATCAGCCCATGTGAACGCAGATGCCTCCCTATGCCACCACTCTGCCTTTGCCACAGTGTAACCCTGGGGTGTGAGAAATGTGTGAACAACAGTATTTGCTTTGAAGAGAGACGCTGAGGAGATGACTGCTTCGGGTGAAGTGCACTCGCTGTTTTTTTTCAGCCACTCTATCACTCCCATGCAAACAGCCACACGCGAAGTATGCCAGAGGATTGAATATTCATCACTTTTCTCTTTAGCTTAAAAGCAAAGGGACATGATCATGCCAAGTAAGTCTTAGAAACACATTTTGTCATAAGACAGTTTGATGTAACCAGACACATAGGCACATTTTCTCATAGATCCACATAAGCAGGCATGACTTTGCAACGTAGGATTCATTTATACTTGTATATCATTTCATGCTCTTTAATCATTCGGATTGCTATCCGATTACACATTCAGTTTAAACTTGGCCACGCAAATGTCTTGGATAGAAGCCTAATCTACTATCCCTGGGCTATATGCTAAATTCTGCAGCAAAGTTTTTAGTTTTAACACTCTCTTTGCCCCATATGGCAATTAGCATTTAAGATTTGCGGTTACTCCATTCATGTGTCTCATTCATGACTGCCCATTTGAATGTGGCTCACAGCGTTCCCAGGCTTCCTTATGGTGATGATGATACTAATGCCAGGCAGCAAAATATTTGGTCGAATGCTCTGCTCTCTTAGCCCCGTAGGGCTAATAGTTTCACGGTTACTTCATTCATGTGTCTTACTCATGTTTGCTCATTCAAAAGTGGCTTTTGTGCTTCCATATTTCCGGATGGTGACATTTGAAGACAACTGATAATATTATTATTTTACCTACACTGACACTATCAAATGAATTAAATATTTGAACTGAATAACTTTCTTTGCAATATCGACTTATTGAACTAAACTGAATCAATACTGAACTGACTTGAGCTAAATTATGACACTGCTTCCGCTGCTTTACAGCTAAAATTTTATTTGTTTCATAGTTGATGAATATTCAACAATAACACTGTTATTGTTCTGTTTATTAATTTAAAGCAGCTTTGAAACAATCTGCCTTGTATAAAGTGCTATATAAATAATTGTGCCTTGACTTTAAGCCATTTGGGATGAGTGAAGTTTAATCATATTTTATCCCTATTGTGCATGCAATGTAAACAACCCTGCTAACTTTCTTTTGAGTTGCTAGATTAAAAGAGCGGATCAAAAAATGAAAGATTTTTCCACATTTATGTTTTGCAGTTTCATTTCTAACATATTAATGCCTGAATGTCATTGTTTATATATTATCAGTTTGCTTAAAAAATGCAGTCCTTACAAAAACCATGAAGTGATTTGGGAAGAGTGAAGTTATGTAAGCCTCAGAATGAGACAAGGTCTACAGTGTTTCTCAACCCTCTTTCTGGAGGACAACAACATGAAAGCATGGATTCATCCTGCCATGTTTACGGTTAATTCTGCTAGTGGTGTAATGGTGAGGGGGATTTTCTTGGCACACTTTGGTCCCCTTAGTAAATGCCACAGCCTACCTGAGTATTGTTTTGCTGACCATGTCCATCTCTTTATGACCACAGTGTTTCCATTTTCTGATGGCTACTTCCAGCAGGATAACGCACATTGTCACAAAGCTCAAATCATCTCAAACTGGTTTCTTGAACATGACAATGAGCTCGCTCTACTCAAATGGCCTCCACAGTCACCAGATCTCAATCCAATAGAGCACCTTTGGGATGTGCTGGAACGGGAGATTTGCATCAAGGAAGTGCAGCTGACAAATCTGCAGCAGCTGGGTGACGCTATCACATCAATATGGACCAAAATCTCTTGAGAATATATATCTTTCTCTCTCCCTCTCTGCACACACACACACACACACACTAAATATGTGTGTGTCTGTGTGTAATATATATATATATATATATATATATACACATATATATATACACATATACACACACATACAGCTCTGGAAAAAATTAAGAGACCACTCCAAGTTCAGAAATCAATGTTAAGTGGTCTCTTAATTTTTTCCAGAGCTGTATATATAATATATACACACACATACATACATACAGGTGCTGGTCATATAATTAGAATATCATCAAAAAGTTGATTTATTTCACTAATTCCATTCAAAAAGTTAAACTTGTATATTATATTCATTTATTACACACAGACTGATATATTTCAAATGTTTATTTCTTTTAATTTTGATGATTATAACTGACAACTAAGGAAAATCCCAAATTCAGTATCTCAGAAAATTAGAATATTACTTAAGACCAATACAAAGAAAGGATTTTTAGAAATCTTGGCCAACTGAAAAGTATGAGCATGTACAGCACTCAATACTTAGTTGGGGCTCCTTTCCTGAATTACTGCAGCAATGTGGCATGGCATGGAGTCGATCAGTCTGTGGCACTGCTCAGGTGTTATGAGAGCCCAGGTTGCTCTGATAGTGGCCTTCAGCTCTTCTGCATTGTTGGGTCTGGCATATCGCATCTTCCTCTTCACAATACCCCATAGATTTTCTATGGGGTTAAGGTCAGGCGAGTTTGCTGGCCAATTAAGAACAGGGATACCATGGTCCTTAAACCAGGTACTGGTAGCTTTGGCACTGTGTGCAGGTGCCAAGTCCTGTTGGAAAATGAAATCTGCATCTCCATAAAGTTGGTCAGCAGCAGGAAGCATGAAGTGCTCTAAAACTTCCTGGTATACGGCTGCTTTGACCTTGGACCTCAGTGGACCAACACCAGCAGATGACATGGCACCACAAACCATCACTGACTGTGAAAACTTTACACTGGACCTCAAGCAACGTGGATTGTGTGCCTCTCCTCTCTTCCTCCAGACTCTGGGACCCTGATTTCCAAAGGAAATACAACATTTACTTTCATCAGAGAACATAACTTTGGACCACTCAGCAGAAGTCCAGTCCTTTTTGTCTTTAGCCGCTTCTGACGCTGTCGTTCAAGAGTGGCTTGACACAAGGAATGCGACAGCTGAAAACCCATGTCTTGCATACGTCTAAGCGTAGTGGTTCTTGAAGCATTGACTCCAGCTGCAGTCCACTCTTTGTGAATCTCCCCCACATTTTTTAATGGGTTTTGTTTCACAATCCTCTCCAGGGTGCGGTTATCCCTATTGCTTGTACACTTTGTTCTACCACATCTTTTCCTTCCCTTCGTCTCTCTATTAATGTGCTTGGACACAGAGCTCTGTGAACAGCCAGCCTCTTTTGCAATGACCTTTTGTGTCTTGCCCTCCTTGTGCAAGGTGTCAATGGTCGTCTTTTGGACAACTGTCAAGTCAGCAGTCTTCCCCATGATTGTGTAGCCTACAGAACTAGACTGAGAGACCATTTAAAGGCCTTTGCAGGTGTTTTGAGTTCATTAGCTGATTAGAGTGTGGCACCAGGTGTCTTCAATATTGAACCTTTTCACAATATTCTAATTTTCTGAGATACTGAATTTGGGATTTTCCTTAGTTGTCAGTTATAATCATCAAAATTAAAAGAAATAAACATTTGAAATATATCAATCTGTGTGTAATGCAGTCTTAAATACATCTTGGAGGACATTTATTTTTGATCTTATTTGCTTTTGATTGGATAGCTAATCGATTAGTAAAACACATGAAATATGTACTCCCATAAAGCTAGTCTTTTTTTTTTTCCTGCTGCAGTATATTTGTTGTGAATCTTGTGATAGAACATGGTTAATGGTTTGATGTCAATTTAGGTGATGTACTTAATGTTTAATTTGGTAAAAAAACATTTTTTTTAAAGCTTTTGCTTATTGATCTTTGTCTTCCTCACAATAGGCCTTTATTAAAGTCTGTTTGGTTGCAGTTCCATGCCAGGAGAAGAGAGAAAAACCTCTGCACCCTTCTGAAACTCTACAGTATATGGTGGAGATGTTTGCAATGAAGCATAAACATTTTATAGCAGACTGTAGTGAAGAAGACTGAACATAAATCTGTACCACACATTGTGGTGGTGAGAAAGAGGGAAAAAAAATGGGGGTACGACTAAAGAGTGGAAAAGTGAGTCACAATGATGGTGCAAGTAAGAGTAGGGGGATGAGTCAAGAAGACAGAAAGATGAAAGTCACTGCAAGGAAAGTAAAAAATGAAAGAGGAAAGGGAATGAGAGATGTGGGCGACTCACTTAGAGATGGTTGTCATGGTAACAAAATAAAATGGAGAACTCAAAAAGGAGCAATCCAGTGAAGAAGGGCAGACAAACTGTTGCGGATGAGAGGGGTGAACTTGGTCACTGAGGCTTGAGACGTTATCAGCACAGCGCGCCACCTTGCTGTACCTCTCAAGTCTGGTGCGAGATTTTACAGACGGTGTCAGGAGTCAAAATAGATAAAAAAAACAAGGTCAAACGTCACATTAGATGGCTCTTCACGCTTAACGTGATTCGTACAAGAAGGGCATATCCTGGATCAACATCACCCATTTATTGCTCTCTGATTTTAGAGGTCGTGTTATAGCTATACTGGTTGATATAATATTGTTGCATTAGCAACAAAGGATGTTGATCCAGGAATAGTGATGGGGACTGTGAGAACCATTCTTGTTCCTTATCAATTCCAATACAGATTCGTTTAGTAAGTCAAATCACCTTTATTTCTATAGTGCTTTATATAATTCAGACTGTTTCAAAGCAGCTTCACAGTAATAAACAGAAAAATAACGATCAATAATGTAAACTTCATTAGCTATAAGACAAATTCCAATTCTGCTGTAAAGCAGCTCTACAGAAGACAATAGTGTCATTATTTAGCTTCAATTCGATGTTGATTTAGTTCAATAACTGTGTATGAAAGGAGTTCAAGTCAGCTATAAGCAGCTTTAAAGAAGAAAATAGTGTTATTCAGCTCAATTCAGTTCAAATGTTGATTCAGTTGAGTTCAATAACAAAGTCAATATTGCAATATTGTAAATATCACGTCAGTCAATGAAAGAGTCATTATACTGATTCACATGAGTACTAAATATACATAAGGACTGATTCTTTGTCCAATTAGCAGTTCATTTAGTTTTTTTCAACTGCTTACACACATTTTCAAAAGTTTATACACAAATCCAAGAACTGCAGACACAAAATGCAAAATACCTCACATCTCTTGCAAAATGAAGCACTGCATTCAGAATATCACAAACACATCTCAAAAGCAAACATTACGTTGGAAACACCTTTGCCATAATATTCTATTTCTGGATATATCATATACACACAGTTATTCAAAACCCAAAGCTCTTCTTTCATGAGCTCCTACATGGATTTATGTACAAGACTAAAAGTAAGCAGAGAGATGTTGAAAAACTCACAGTAAACATGAAAGCAAGATTGAAACCAAACAATTTTTTTTTACTGTAAGCATTTGTGGTTGTGAATACAGTATTATACAGTACGAAAGAAAAGAAATGCATCAACCATGTGTAGTTGGACAGAAACAATGGTTGTGTTTGAAAAAGGAAATCAAGATCCTCCCTGTTAGATTTTTGTGTGTTACATAGAGAATTGTGTGTTGTGTTTTGCAAAAAGTGTTTTATGAAGTCGAAGGCCGAGGATTAGTGTATGGTTTTGCAGATTTGGTTTGTGGTTCTGGTGTTTGTGTCAGCTTTCAGAAATTGTGTGACAAGTATGGTTTTTGTGTCTAAGCAGTTGAAAAAAACTGTAATACATGAAGACAGATTCAGTCAATGAATGAGTTGTTAGATAGGTTCATATATGAATTCTATATATGAATAACTCATAACTCATTAAAAAGGACTTAAAAGAGTCAAAATCACATTACCAATTCATTTAGAACTTGAAGACCCATTAAGTAAATAAATGACTGGTTCATATACGAAATCTATATGTGAATAACTCAATTTAACTCATTAAAAAGAACTGAATTAAAAGTCAGACAACGAGTCAACTAAAAGTCAGAATCATATTACTAATTTATTTAGTACTTGAAGACTGAGGCTGTGTCTGAAAGCGCATACTCTCTTGAGTAGGTACTTTTTATGAATAAGTAATTACTTCATGACTGCTAAAGAAGTACGTTCTATATAGTATGAATGTGTGTAGTAATCCGTACTATATTCACCATGTTGCCCTTATCATGTGACCTACCAGCGACAGTTGCGTCGTGTCACCACCACAAATCCTCTCCCGTGGCCTCATGGGACAGTAAAGTGTTCATCGTATGCACACTTCAGAATCTCACTGAAAGAAGTAGGTCTTTCAGGTACTTTTTGCCTCCTCTTTTATAAGTACCTTGAATTCAGACTCACTTCTTTTGTCACATACTGTTTTTCGCTCACTATATAGTAGGGAAGTATGCGCTTTTCGGATGCAGCGTGATTCAGTCAATGAATTAGTTGTTAGACCGCTTCATATTTAAACTCATGCATCCAAGAGTCTTTGATTAATGAAAGTGCCCCTATTATGGATTTTTGAAAATTACCTTTCATGTGTGTAACAGCTCTAAGTGAATGAAAACATCCTGCAAAGTTTTAAATCTGAAAGTGCACCGTATATAAAGTTATTGTCTCTCAAATGTAAGAGTCGACTCTGAGTCAATTAAACGAGTCGTTTCATTGTGACGTCACAATGAAACATTAGAATATTGCCCGCCCACTTATTGCGCGCAAAGACGCCAGGGAGAAATTCTTTTTTTCAACAATACAACAGCAGTGCAATCTTTTGTTGTGTTCCCATCATCTTACTGACGACTGCTTCTCAAACCTCAGGGAGTTTAACGTTTTAATCGTTTTTATTATTACAGTAGTATAGAGCTCTATCTGTATTGTAATAGGATGTTAAGATGCTAGTCCATGCTAACTAGTTGAAGTATTCTCTCTGTAAACAGTAAACACCCATTGTAATGATATAGCCGTTTCTCTTTGTTAATAGGCATGATGAAAAAGTCTGTACAAATCTGGCCTAAATGTTTATCTTATGTTAGAGGTTTTCAGCTTCCCTTAGCATTCTGATATTTCACAGGTGCACCTACATAAAGTATAACAGTAACGCTGCTATCACGTCTTATAAACAAATAAGGTGACACTTACCATATAGAAACGTTGTACTCCAGTCGTGATTGCGAATCAGTTTTTGGTTGATCGACTACTTCAGACGTTTCATCGTCAGACTCGGGCTCGAATTGATATTGATATGCTATCTTTTCTGTCCATACATTGTAGACAATGTCTTATGAATTGATAGCTGTCATTAAGTTATAGCAATGGGCGTGCGGTGCTTGCAGTAGACCAATCACAAAGGATTGGGCCATCTGACCAATCAGAGCAGTGTAGGCTCACGGAAAGGAGGGGTTTAGAGAGACTGATTCTCTGAACTGCTTCAAATGAGTCGTTTACAAAAGATTGAAAACTCAGGTGATATTAAATGTAAATTATGAGAAAATTAAAGTGCTTTTTGACCTTGCATGCATTTTAACCTGTTGTAGGAGACTCCCAAAACAATATTAGGAACCTTAAAAAAGGCATAATAGGGGCACTTTAAAAAGAGCTGGCTTAAAAGAGTCAGAATCACAAAAGTCATTCATTTGTGAATCATACTACATTGAGTTGAGTTGAGCAGCACAGAAGGAAGAATATACACGTTGAAAAACCGTAAACAGAACAGAATATCATGACAACCTTTTGGCTCCAGTATTTTTTTGTACAAGTTTCTGAATTAGAATATCCAGGAACACGTCCTACTAGTGTAAATCACACTGTGCAGGTCTTCATGGACTCATTATTTTGTGAACCTGAAAACCTCTCCAGAGCTGAATTGTAGCATTTCTTCAGCCAGAAATGGGTGTCCAAGAATATGTACATTTCTGTGTGCATGAGTGTGTGTAAATACAATTTTCTTGTAAGAAACAGGAGCAGTGTCAGTACATGTTCCCTTAGTGACATGAGCTCAGTAAGGACAGTGCCTGCCGCCTGAGGCCAAGCTTTCAGTTTCCTCTCTCTGAGCCCTTTTTTGTCTCAGATCTTCTCTCTCTAACCTGTCTCGCTCTCTTTTAGTATGTCTTTAAGTCTGCCCCCCTCCCCTCCTCTCTCTCGATAGCCTTGCTGCTGTGCTCTCTCTCTTTCTCTCTCTCTGCCCTGTCCTCTCCTGTTGTCTCCCTCTGTTTCTCAGTGTGCACTGCTCTGACAGTTAGCAGAGGCAGCTGTTTACACTCATTTATACCCCAATCATTGTGCTCAATGCTTCAGGCTACTTCTCTACGTGCCCTTTATTTCAACAGAATCCTCATCAATACTGTATTACGATAGAGCATAAATCATCAGGAGGCATTCGTGTTTCTGAAATAGCTTTATTACCTGGATTCATAATGACAGCTGAACAGTCACTATAGCTGCTTTAAATAAAGCTGCTACTAATATTTACAAAGATTTCTGCACTTCTAAATTGACTATTTGCTGTTCTATATGTTGTCAAAAGGAAGAATTTCGAGGCACAGTCATTCTGTGTTTCACACTGTATGAATTTTCAGTGCAGCTGTATGTGTGAGATCCTGCCACCATCTCATTGATGATGGAATAAATGACCAGTAAACATTCAAGCACAAACTGATTGGTTTTCCCGATAACTTAAATAATCTCTGATTATTAGAGCACAGTATGGGCATTTGTATTCATTGCGTGTTGACAGATGCTCATATTTCTTTATTAGTAGGATTACAGCACCTTTAGTAATGATTATTCGTAGTGTCTAGAGTATCGCCTCTGGAGGACTGTAATATTGGACAATTTAGACAGTGATTTGCATATGTTCAGATTCTGATTCTGTACCTAAACTAATTTTGATCTGATCACAAAAGCCCCCTTGGCTATAAGTTGGATATATTAATAAAGCCCACGCTGTTATCCCATCTGAAATAATTACATAGGAACTGTTGTAGTTAATGAGTCCAAATATAAGAGATTATCCTGTCAGTCTAATTTATATAATATATAAATTGGACTGACAGGATAATCACATATCAGTGCGTCAATTATACAGTGACTTTCTTTCATGGGGTTGACTTTTTCAGAAAAACTTTAAAAAAAGAAAAAAAAGAATGTTAAACATCTACTGATTTATTACATTTTTAGGGGGACATCTGTCTAGGTTTTGCACAGTTATTATTTTGTACTAGTTTTTAAACAAAATGTATATTTATACCTACAGTATAATGACAGTATTTGTAGTGCTTTATCGGTGTCCCACCCACAATTTATCGCAAAGGAAAGTGCACAAACTGCATATTGTTGTTATGGTTACTTGCTTTGTTAGTCAGGCCAAAACCAAAATGGCGACCAGTGAAATCGATGTCATTGTATCGCTGTTCTTCTCACACTTAACAACCATTTATTTGCTGTTGTGTGCACATTACATGACAGACTGGCCACATTACACATTACAATAGGAAGAATCACCGACAACTATGTCTGGTCTGCAAAATTAGTTTCACAACCAAACACACGTGAGAACTGATATAGGAAATAGTGTAAAATCACATGTGAGACAGGAGTTCTCCAAGGATTTATTACTGTTAAAAATGCTAGCCGGCAAGAAGCTTGTGATCCAAGTTGAAGTGAGAAAGAAAAAACAAAAAGAAAAATATGAAGGAGAGAATGGTAACCATGCATGCTAAATATCTCATGCCGGGTACACACTGAACGATTTTAGCCTAGTTTTGCTGAAATCGCAGACTAATGCCCTAAATGAGTGACAGTCGGGTAGTGTTTATTATCAAAAACGCAATCTGATAGAAATGCATATGTATTGACGATGCCCATGACATTATATCTGGACCGGTCTGGATATGTTTACACGACAACGATGAACTAAAAATTGAAACATTTTTCCTTTGCGTTTTTCTCGTACAGACGACAACGTTGTCAAAACAATCCCTTTTGACATGGATCTGCGAAAATGAGTAAAAACACTGCATTATGCTGCCAGGCCAGTAGTTGGCGATGTCACTTTGTAGCAGGGTTTCCAGGTTTTCACAACAAAACCTGCAAAATTGCTACTGAAACCTAAACCAAAACTAGCTCAATCGCATTGCAGGGGGTCCCCGGGAAAAAATTGCATTTCGGGAGGAAAACCTGCATTTTTGGCGGGGTTCCCCTGATAAAATTTGCATTCCAGGGGCTAAATATCATGTTATTTGTGGTCACTTCAACCCGCGGCAAGAGTGATTAAGTAGCCCAATTCCGTGGGAAAACCGTGGACTTGGCAACACTGCTTTGTAAAGAAACACTATGCACCTTTAGACTGAACACAAAATATTCATGCGCATTATGTCACCATTTTCACAAATTCACATTCTTTTGTGTTTTGACTGGAAATCACATCAGCACACCAACATTAGTAGAGACATAGATGGGTCAGATTAAGGCAAGCTCACACTACTACTTTTGCCTGCATATTGCTGTTGCAGACAGATTTCCAAGGTCTGTGACAAAACTCCCAGATCGCAGCCAGATCGGTGCTCGTTGCGGTTACCGATGCTCTTTAGGTATCAGCAGATCAGCAACGTGATCTGAGCCTGTCTTGAGCAGTCAAAGAAACTGATATAATATGAAAAACATGTTTGATATTATCTCCACGTGATCTTGTAGTGTGTGCAGTGCAACGACAAGGTGGAACTAATCCAGCCAATCACAGTGCAGATGATATAAAAGGAACGATCTCACAATCACTTGCATGAATTTCTTGCGTGAATTTATGTGAATTTTTGCTGTTGGTCGGGACTGCCTCTTGACCAAATGTCTTGTAGTTTGTGCACCTTGTCAGCATTGTGTTGTGTGCACACTGCTCTGACAAGACGATGACAGATGACAAGAAACCTTGTTGTGCAGTGTGAGGACCACAGCAATTCAGGTAGTCTTATAGTCTTGTAGTGTGAGCTTGCCCTAAGGGATACATCCAAAATGTGCAATGTTGCTGTGCCTCCAGGAACACTGCTGGAAAGTACAGGTGTAATGTACACACAGCAGCAACTAAATGGTATCCCAGAAAGTCGTGTATAGTGTGAGAAGAACAGCAATCCGACGACTTTGAAAATCGTGCGGTGTGTACTTTCCTGTAGCTCAGTGGTTAGAGCATGGCACTAGCAATGCCAAGGTCATGGGTTCGATCCCAGGGATTGCACATACTCAGATACAAATGTATAGTATAATGCAATGTAAGTCGCTTTGGATAAAAGCGTCTGCCAAATGCGTAAATGTAAATGTACCCGGCATCATGGGCATCGGCACTCAGAGCACATCTTTGATAATACACACTACGCGATTGTCACTCACGTGGACGATCACTGATTTGCCTCCGATTTGTCAGTGATTTCCACAAAACTGTTGGTGAGTGTAAATTGGGGCTAAAATCATGCAGTGTGTGCCCCCACCATAGATTAACACGGGCTTTGTTTAGATTGTGAATGACTCGTGTGTTTAGTTAATCGGTTGAGTGAATGATTCACCCAGTGACACAAAAGACTCATTTATCACCACCTACTGGTGCAGCGATGTAACCAGCAGACTGAACTAATCAACAGGTCTTGATGGGTCACCGTGATTTTGCCAAGTACGACATATTTTGTTGAACATATTTTGTTGATCCTGGAACAACATTCCAGTCTGAAAATTTAGTCTTAACCCTATTCCTACCCCTAAACCTAATCCTACCCCTTTCTTATCCCTAAAATCAGAGGGGAAATATAGGTGAATAACATTGATGTAGACGCACCTAATCCTGGTTGCAAGCCTAAACTTCACATAAACGGTAAACTTGTCCCTCAAATTTGATTGGTTGATTGGAATGTTGTTCCAGGATCAACAAAGATGCTGATCCAGGAACATGTCAGTTCCGATATGATGACTATATCCGTACATATATTCTTTTAAAAGTGACCCATCTCCGATATCTGCAGTTACACTATACACTTGGCGAAACACCCAAATTTAGATGTACTGACCCGGAAAGCTTAGGCCCAAAATGAAGGCAAAGCGCGATTTGCAATGGATGCAGATGAAATGATAATACAAACTTTTGCTTTCCGCACCATCTTCAAAACAGGTAAGCAAAACATTAAGCTAACTACATTGCGCCATTGAAAAAGTCACGTGATCACGGTTGGCGTACACCTGAGTTAACGTTATTCGCCATGTCGCTTTTTCAACGACGTACGACTCGCATTGATGTGAATAAGCGATCTGTCCGTTTACATGGCAGGCGCAAATGCAAGTATCCGATTCAAATCACATATGAATGAGGCCTGAAACCGATCTGAGGATTTATCCGAGTCATATCCGATCACTTATGTAATCAAATGCGACCTTTCTGAATGTAATAATAAGATTCGCGACACTAGGAATTGAATTCGGCACCACTAGCTTGTAATATCACTTTAATGATTACTGGAAAGTTTGAAAAGCATTTTTAAATATACACTATGAAAAGTTAATCTTTTTTTTGTATACAAGTATATTAGTGATATCCCTCATCTCTCTCTCTCTCTCTCTCGCGCTCTCGCCATACATCAGTATGTGTTTAGCACTGCACGCGCACTGGAGCCCGTGAGCGGAGACGAGGCTCGTTTAGTATTCCGTGCACAAGGCGAAGGAGGGAGAAAGGAGGGAGGGCAGAGAGTGAAATAGAGAAAAAACGAGGCTGTGAAGACAGGCGAAAACACAGAAAGAGAGGAAGAAGAGGGGAGCGGAGAGACACCTCCTCTGTCCCTCTCGGTCTACTCTTTGGCATCCGTCTGTCCCAGGTGCGGTATTTCAGCCTTTATCTGTCTTTGGGTGTGCGGGGCGGATGTTATGATGTTGCTGTTGTAACGCGTCGCATGAGAAAAAATTAATATTTGGATGAATGTGAGCTCGGAGAAGAGAGTGTGCATATGATGTAGACAGTCGTTCCGTTCGATATCTGCATTGCTTTAAACGGTACAGACTCTCTACGGATTGTTGTCTTCAGGTTATCCATAATATATCTGTCTATTTGTGTGCGCGCGCTTATGTGTTGTAAAGGTCTGCACGTCTGTCCGGTATCGTCGTGCAAAAACCTCTCAGTTGCTTTAGTAATCCTCGTTTATCTATTTCAAAATAATGCATGCATTTGTGATGAGCATCGTGACCTCGCATTTTCAGATGTGCATATGTGTGTGTTTGTGTGTGTGTGTGTGTGCAACAATGTATAGAATGATTATCAGTCACTTAGACTCTTATGTCACTTATGTAATTCTGCTCTTAACTTCCATATTTTCTTCTCTGTATGCTTAATCTGCACATGCATATGTAATATGCAAGAGGACAGAACATTAAATGTACATATGAAGCTGCTTCCCTCCTCTTCAACCCCTTATCAGTGTTCCTTCCCCTCCAAACCCCACCCCTCCCCACAGTCTTCAAAGGCAGGCTTACATAGGCTTCTATCAGGCACAGGACCATAATTATGCAAATATTAATACGTCCATATGGAACCGTCACAGGAATCCTCTCTGTCGCTCACTGACAGCATATAACGGCATTCGTAAAAGCCATATGAGGGGGCGATTAATTCCCCCCACAATGTGACGGAGCGGGTGATGACGTTGCCTGGCTGTCGGGCTGCCGAGAGCTTCCCTCTACACTCTATCTGTGTGGGAGCTGAATCTTAAAGGCTGGCGCAGAACGTCACCAGTATCCCAGGGTTCCTCGCAGTGCTCACTGCTCTTTCTTTTGCCTGTGTTTTCCTGTGTGATGTTATAGATAATTTAGATACTCTGAAGGCCTGGACAGTGGAGTGCAGGAGAGAGAGAAAAAGACTGAGGATGGGAGGGGACGACAACCAGGCCCACATGAAATCTGCAGATTTTCTCAGAAGTGGGACGCGTGTCATTCGTATGATTCTAGAAACTTCCCACCCCCCTTGCATATTTGTTTATGAAACACTTGGGCTAGTTTGATTATTCTTGTGCTTTACGTTTTAGAATTCTCCAAAATCCATGCAGGAAAAGTCTGGGCCTGAGGGTAACTTTCACCGTAATAGCTGTGTGCAGGTTTGACTTTTTTTGTCAAATAAACTGGACTAAACTCCTTTTAGACAATGTTACAACATGCTCTAAGCTACTTCAGCTTGCAACCACAAGCCGCAAAGGCCCAAAGTATCCTTTTTTACATTGATATGTAATATCACCCCTGTCTTTGGCCCGCGGCAGAGGTCCGGTTGTGTAAATGACAGCAGCTGTTGGCAGGGCAGTTTTGATGTGTGTTTAGTGGCCAGTGAATACGCTGGACACAAGAGGGGATGGAGAAAGTGTCCAAGAACTCACAACATCGTGGCAGATATGAGCAAGACGATGAGATGATGGCATGACGCAGTGATCTGGCTGAGTGTTCATAAGCAGAGGTTGTGACCGCGCTGAAGGCCGTTTAGCCTGGTTTCCTCTTCCAGTGCATGAAATCAGTGATTTAAGGGAGTGGAAGGGTACCAGGCGAAGAGGAAGGAAGGGTTAGAAAAGCATAAGAGCATTGGAGGGAGGGAGATGAAGAGAAATTGCTACACAAGTCCTCTAAAACTGCGTTGTTATCATTTATTCATTCATTCCCACTTTACAGGAAGTCTGGAAACACTTTGCTTTGAAGCCAGAGGGGTAAAGAAAATTACTGTTATCTTCCAACAGGTTTTAAAAAAAAAAAAATGCAACAGCCTTACAGAAAACAAAAGCAGATTAGACTCCCGATGACATTGCAGATAAGACCACAGGCATGGGGGTGATACAGTGAGTGAGAGAAAAAAGGGAATGTAAAAGAATGAGAGAAAGAAAAACCACAATGGCTTCATTAAGAAATTACTCTAATATCCTATTGGTTATACTTAATGGATTTACATCCCTTGTCAATAGAAGTGTTCAAATTCATAGCCTCAGTAGAGAAGAAAAGGATTAGCCATCATTTTTCTTTTACAATTAGTCTCAGTCACATCTATCAATTTCAGGGGAATAAGGGAAGTTGTGAGGCAGGTTTCCATTGAGTAAAGAGGAAAGACGGGAAAACTTCAAAAGGAGGCAGGGGACTGTGGAAACTACAAATTCTGTGTATATAAGGAATGTTGAATGTCATATTTGCCTATTTGATATTCTCAATTTATCTTAATGGCTCTATAAGCTAAATTTAATAATATTTACAGTAGCTGATAAAATGTTAATATAGGCTGCTATTGAAACCAGCCAACTATTTACCTACCAAATAGTTACAAATTCATATAGTCTCCGAAGAGAAGAATATTTGCTTGGTTTACCAATAGATAGACATATTTTTTTTTTTTATCATTTATTATAATTATTATTATTAACAATCCCTTTTTTTAAAAAAAATAAAAAAATAAACCAAGATTGATCTGCATGCATTTTTGGTGGGTAGACGATGACTGAATTTTAAAGCTATATTTGTCCCATTTAATTATTAAAGATACAAATCATTTTTAAAAGTTCCATTTGGAGATGGATTAGACGGATCAGAGACAGCTCTGATTTCCATTACACAGCAACTAAAACATTTGATTACATCTGTATATTCAAACACTAGATTTGACACTGGAAAATAGCCCAAAGAGACGCAATTTTGAAGCAGAATGCCAAACTTAAAAGAGAGGAATTTTATTAGCTATACAGTTTTATATATGTGCAATCTTATTAAAATGTACCATAATGTGTATGGTTTGTGTGATGTGCATATATTTGATCCTGCGTGTCTTCATCTTATGCCAGATTCTTAAAGAATGGAGGACACTGCTTTGAGCCATTTTGAGATTTGTCTTTTTTTTTTCAGACTTTACAGCATCTTAACCATTAGCCTACAAACTGGTCAACCTAAATAGGCCATCGGACATTGCCTGCGGGACAAAAGGAATTGCATCATTCTTCATTGGCTTGAATAATTTCACCTTAGGGCTGAGGACATAACCTCAGACCCATCTGCTGTAGAAACAGGCAGTGACCTGAGTGACTGCTGCCCATCTGTAGTGTTGACGAACAGCCCCCTGACACATCTCGACTTAAGACACCTGACAGTTATGTAGTGAATGCCAGGTGTCTTATGTATGAACAGTCAGCGATATTATCATTGTCAGTAACTTGCCTTATGATAAAACACATTTGTGAGCACTGGCTGCAGTTATTTAGAGGTTATTAGGACCTGTTGTATCGTAGGATGGCCTCATTTGTCACGCTTCATCATGTCCGCCAAAGCGGTCTGCAAATCCGCTTGAATGGATCAAACTGGTGGAAATAGACTAATTATACATTTAAAAATGAATCCACTTGGACATCATCGCTTTCAGTCATGTCCGAATTGATATAAACATGAAATGATGATCTGTGAGCCATTTTTAGAGGCCACTCACATTTTAGATTTAAGCTGTGCCACTTTGCCTGTGACGTTTGTTTGCAGCATTTTACATGGATTTATTGACTAATAGTCAAAAAAGGTGATTATTAATGATTGGAAATCTACAAAATAACTAAACAAAATATGCTTTTTTACTGTATTATTATAGTTTGTAAGTACTGGAAAATGCTTAAAAATGCATGAACTTTAAATGTGATTTGTTTTTAATTTTATAAATGATAAATATTATAAAATTACTTATTAATGGTGAAGTCCCTGCTACTGTGCTAGATGTTAGTTTTTGTGGTTGTGATTCAAACTCAAAATATTCATTTTGTGATTGAACAGAATTTGTTGTTTTGATTTATTTGAATTTTTTGATTTTTGGTCAGGCAGTTGAGGTCATCTCTTCTGCTTTGGGATTGCTTACTGTTGTCTGTCATTCAATGACACAGCGACCTGATCTAGTCTTTCTGCTTTCCGGTTGAAACTGGACATCTGGGTATTGTGTGAATTGTCTAGACGCTAAACAGAGCTGCAACCTTAATGTTTCTGTATGTAATGGCAATGCAATTATGGTCGTTTTGATGGATGAACATTGACCTTTCTGGTTGTTTGTGTCCGTGTACATGTCCATGTAATCATTGCATTTTATTATAGGTTTTCATCAGTAGTGTGTGATTGGAAAGGGGCTTTTGTGGCCTTTATGACATGATTGGACAGTGGCAATTCCACCTGGCTTGCATTTGATTGGACAGTGACCATACAGGTTGCTGGGGTCCCTGTTGTGGGCTATTGCTTTTCCTGGAGCTATTGATTGAGACCTGGGCAGCAGTCAATGGAATGTCTGAGACCAGTTTCATGTTCTGTTGTCCAAGTGTTTCATGTCAGTGTCACTTGCATGGATTTTACCACCACATTATTCTATTCCTGCTTTTTTCCAGACGCACAGCCCATAATGCCCCATATTTTATTATAGTATATCGCTTGTAATTTCCCATCTTCTAGACATTTACACTAATATCAAGATGCTTTTTCTGTCTAGACTTCAAGGCCGCATGCTATATGCCCTTTTCTATGTCTGACTTCCTTTTCTTCTCAAGCTTTATATTTTGTCTCTTTCTCACTTTCTCTTTCATTGCCTTTTTCTCTCACCTGCTTCTCTGTCTCCATTCCTCTCTAACTTCGTTCTGAATCGACCTGGCATTTCTGGACAGTGGCACTGTAGTTTGCTGCCAGACGGCCATCTTTCAGATTGAGATATGCTGCATTTTTAAGTCAAACACAGACAGATTTACAAGCAGAGCCATTGGTGAAGAGAGCAGACAGGAGTTTTGGTGGGGGGGAAGTGCTTTTTTATGGGCTAATCTGAGGCTTATTTATACAATGGAACGAAGATCTGAGATGGACAGATAAATGGACCTCAATCTGTTTGGGTTTCCTTTAGATGATGTTCCAGAGTGATAGACCGCTCGGACACGCTGATTAGGCAACTACGAGGAGATGGCCAAAAGAAGGATTGAACGAGTGTGTGGGTGAACATCTTGACCAGAGTCCTGCCCTGAATGACTTATAGCTGTACTTAAGGCTTTGACTGATTGATTGATTGATGGATCAGAGCAGAGAAGACAGACGGAAAAGATGCGGCTTGCTGGAAAGAAACCATCCACCAAAGACCAATGACATTTTACAGACCTGAAAAGCATGAAAGAATAGTCTATCAGGATGATAGATGGACGATCGGCTCAATAAGAGGAGGGTGTCCCGTCAGAGAGAAACAGATCAGACTTCTTGAGCGATTTTGGCGGCCAGAAAAACTCTCAGATGAAAGCAGATGATCATTAAATTGATTCGCATATTGATAGATTTGCACACTTTTTCTGGGCTTGCACTGTTTTAGCTGATGCAGAGAGGGGATGAAGAATGGACGGAAAGGGGTGGAAAGAAACACTTGGAGGAGGGCTGAGACACGGAGTGAAAGATAAGGGAAATGAAAGGTGGAGCTTTGACCTGGTTTTGTGAGACAGAATGAGCACAGAACAAAGGAAGAATACTGAGAGATCTCATATATACAGAACCCCATGCTGACAAATGAATCAATACATCTTTTTTTTCTCAATGCCGTCTGCATGTATCAAAACACAGATTTGTTACTTGTATTTTAGGTTCTTCATAATAAATTATCTTAAAAGGAATGTCAAAAATCATAAAGTTTTGATCATTGTATGCTGGATAGCGAAAAATTAATTACTGCAGTCTTTATGGTAGCATATTGCATTAATGTCCTTTTTATGTAAAAAGGGGCTGGTAGCTGTACTCCTTAGTGTAGATTTGACCTTTATTCTAATCCATTAATGAAAAGCTTCTTGGAATTACAAATTGATGAAGTAGTGCTGTCGTGTTGATGTAATAAAATGTTGGGAATATACTTAATTTGAACCTTAAATGCTTTTATCCTCCACATGAGGGTTCAAAATGTGCCCATTCAAAAGCATGAAAATACAAGGTTTGTTTTATTAGAATATGCTCTTCATCTGCACTGTGTTGTGAGCGTGAGCTGTTCTTATTGGCTGTGCTGTGTGATTGTGTTGTGTCATGCCCCATTTTCGCTTTTGGTGTGGACAGACAAATTGCCTGTCACAAGAGTCTTGTTATGTTGCACCCCGTTAGGACACTGTGTTAACCTTAAAGGTGAAGTGTGTCTACCGAACTACAATGTTAAAATACTTTCTTTAATTATTTTTTGTTGTTCTTTTTTGGCAAGGGCACTTCTTACTATCATTTAAAAGTTTGAGGTCAGTCATTTTTTTTAAGGAAAATAATTTTATTCAGCAAGGACCAAGGGTGCCTTTAGATAACCAGAGTCCCCTGGGCTACAGGATTACAGTAGGCTCTCCTACCCCAAATAAAAATTTCATTAGGCCATTAGTCAATATAGTCATTTCAATTTTTACTCAAGTATGAATAAATTCTACTGGCATAGAAACATTTCGTCCTTGTTTTTCTAGCTGAAAAATTTTGAGGATGATTTGAAGTCGAGGTGCAAGTTCATCCATCATATTAACCAACAGCTCTGGTGGAAGACAGTGACTGGATCTAAAACCTTCAGATGACGGAATATATCTACGTTTTTGTAAGTTACTAAACCTGCGCTTTGAAAAAAGCGTCTCTCTTGCACTGAATGACGTTAATAATAGGAAACAGTCCGGTTCCATTCACACAGCAGGGCTTCGCTGGAAATACGGTTGTGATTCCTGAAAATGTATGGGTGTGAGTTTAGTTATAATGCAGTTGTCACTGCTGTAATCTCTCATCTATGAAAATAATTATTTAAAAAATATTATTTTCGTGCAGCCTGTAGGCCCCTCCCCAGCAAAGGCCTACTGGGCTTCAGCCCATTGAAGCTTGTGCGTTAATCCGCCCCTGGTAAGGACACATTAAATTGATGAAAGTGGAATGATATATACATTTATAATGTTGCAAACGATTTTTTTAATTCAAATGAATGCTGTTCTTTTAAAAAGATACAGAAATTTTTTTTTTTATATATATATATATATATATATGTCATGGTTTCCACAAAAATATTAAGAGGCACAATTGTTTTACAACATAATAATAAATGTTTCTTGAGCAGCAAATCATCATATCAGAATGACTTTTAAAGGATCATGTGACACTGAAGACTGGAGTAATGATGCTAAAAATTCAGCTTTGACATCACAGGAATAAATGACATTTAACATATTTTAAAATAGAAAACCGTTGAATTGTAATATTGTAACAATATTATTGTTTTTACTGCATTTTTGATCCAATAAATGTGCCTTGGTGAGCATAAGAGACTTTTGAAGTTGTCTGTAATAATTATAAAACTTTATAAAAAAATATCTCGGATAATATGTAGAGACAAAAATAATTATGTCACCCATACACAGCAACATTGGCAAAACCAATAGTGTGAATTTGGGGTGGAGCTATCAATTTATCTGACCAATTCTTCTGAAAACATGATTTATTACAGAAATAACACCCCTCAACCAAACGGAATAGCAAAAACCCAAACCTCACAACACTGGTTGAGGCAATGTGTCAGGCAGCTCAAATTAGCAATACAAGTTTAGCATTGTTAATGGAGTAGAAATTACACTTCACCTTTAATCTTCAGAGTATCATTACAAGATAAACTTGTTTTGTGGTTGACCACATCCTCGTTCCTGAGATACACTGTACAAGGAGAGCCGTCTGTCTTTGGGAAGAAACGGATATCCAGAATGAACGTTTCTTCTCTGCATGCCATTGAGCTCTGCAAGCCCAGCGGGTTGCCTTTATAATTTAACCATAATTTTACAGCAGTTTTTTTAATGATGTGTGCCTCATTTTCTCTCTCCCTCTCTCTTCTTCTCTTTTCAGGCAATTTCAAAGCTCCCGTAGAACATTCCAGAAATACAGCCATGGACCACAATGAACATTTAAAGCTTGAATGAAAAAACAAAGAGACAAATCTAGTGGAAATACACCAAACGTCTCAGATTAAACCCTGCCCTGATGCTGCTTTAAGGACTGAGCCTGAAAAAACACTCCTCTTCCCTGACTGATGATTTAACTGAGAGTAATAGCCCACAAAATCTAGGCTATGTTTTCTGAACAACAAACCTAAATATAGTCTCACAGTATATTCATTGAAGAAAACATTTCTCTGAATTGAATTCCCACCTTCACCATGACAAGGACTCAGGGATGTCATTGTCATCTTTTATAACAAGTATGTGCTCAAAAACAACTCGTGAGCAATGCACATACAATTCAATAATGGATTTTTCACTGTTTTTAATTTTACTTCATAAATGTATGCAATGTCTTCTCCCCTGCTCTCATTCTTTCTTTTTCCCCCCTCTCTCCTGTTTTTTTCCCCCCAGGAGCCTATGTTATTATTGAAAAGAGAGATTGTGGCTCACTTACCAATGGGTTTAGCAACCATTAAAAGTGTCAATTAACGGTCATAAAGAGACCGTCTCAGCTCCTTGTTGAAACATTGTCCTCCAGAATCCAAAACGAGGCTCTGTTTTATCAGAATCCTACGGTAGAAAGTGGCCAGACACACCCTCTCCGCTCAGGCGCTGTCCAGTTGGTGCGGGCGGTGAGGGCTGCACTACAATTGGTTGAGTGCAGGGTGGGTGTGCGATGCAGATTGGAGGATGTCGGGGGACTTGGAAGACGACCTTTGTAAGAGGGCGTTGGTGCTGGTGGAGGAACTGTGCTTCCGGTCTGGAGGCTTCAGACAGAGTGCGAGCTGCCAAGAGTTCAGCGACATAATGAGAGGACTTAACGGACCCATAAACACAGGTAAGAGCACAACAAAACTGGATAGCTGATCCAAAAATAAGCATTTTGTTGTCATTTTTATGTTATGAACCAGTATGAATTACTATCTTTGCCCAAGACACACAAAAGAAGACCATGCAGTAACAGTGGATGGGTACTGGAGTTTTCAAACTACAAAAAGGACACAAAAGCAGTGGCCCATATGAGTTACATGCTAAGTCTTGTGTGTTACAGGTTTGGAAAGGCATGAGGGTAGTATAATGATGACAGAATTTTTATTTTTGGTTAAACTTTTGCTTTAAAGCCTTTTCAAAGAATGAATTGCTGTGATTTATGTCCAACTTCTAACCAAAATATTGACTTCTGCCTGACATGGCTTCAAAGGGTAATTTTCATCATCAACCCACCTCACTGAGCTATGAGACCAGGAAAGAGCCTCACTGGTAAAAGCTGCTCGTTCATGTAATTGCGCCTGGCCGTTTTTATTTGTATTCACACCATGCCCACCACAGGTGTTACGGCTGGATGCTGTGTTCAGAGTGAGACTGTCCTGTTTACAGATTTAGTCATTATTGTTTAAATTCCCAAGAGCCCAGTGATTGAAATGGGATTGGACTTGCATTCTGTTTAATATGAAATGGCACAACAACAGGTAATTGAAATGGATCTAAGCTCCTTGTGAAAAGAGGGGGAAAGAATGAAGCTGCTCAAGCTTACCTTTATAGGGTCTCCAAACACCCTAAAATCACCCAAATGTATACCAGAGAGAGGTTTCATCAAGAGAATCATTGTCATTTTTTTCTTCTTAAAGGGCTATTTTACTTAAAAAGGAAAATGTTGTCATCATTTGCAAACCTGTGTGACTTTACTTCCTCGGTGGACACAAAAGAAGATATTTTGAAAATATTTGTCAAAATAATGAAAGTCTGTGGGGTCCAGTGTTGTTTTGAAGCCCATTGCCTTTTATTGTATGTACAAAAACATTTGAAAGATTCTTTTAAAATTCTCCTTTTGTGTTCTGCAGAAGAAAAAGTCATACAGGTTTGGAACGGCATGAGGGTGAGTAAATGATGACAGAGTTTTCATTTTTGGGTGGACTAAAAAAAAAAAACAAAGCAATTTTTTTAAGCACAAGCAAGGGTTTAATTTTTGGAGCATGCCAAAACCAAAACTCTGTTGAATGTTGTTGTGCACACATGCATTTGTTATTGTAACAAATACAACCATTTTGAATGAATTCTGGACATTTGCTTATATTAACAGGTTTTAACATAGTGACTAATTGTCGGTCATTAGTTATTAGGACGGCGCTGGATTGAATCCTGCATTTGGTATGATGAAAGATACACTGTCAACCTGAATAAGTTTGCAAAACTCATAAAAGTTTTAAGTTAAGAAATTCAAAGTTTAAGTTTTTATTTTGTAATCATACATTTGAATTGCTCT
Organism: Anabarilius grahami; assembly: GCA_003731715.1. NCBI lineage: Eukaryota > Metazoa > Chordata > Actinopteri > Cypriniformes > Xenocyprididae > Anabarilius > Anabarilius grahami. The sequence goes on along the minus strand of RJVU01053643.1, from coordinate 6,099,485 downwards.
TAACTTGAAATATTTGAGTAAGCTAATTCATGTTTAACTTAAAATTATCGTGTAATCTCAATTTAAATATTTTTAGTAGTGGTGGAAACGTTGCTAGCTATAACTAGCTAATTCAGTAAATGCTAACTTGTTAATTGATAACACAATGCTTTGATAGCATTAGTATAGCAACACAACTGCTGAATGAGTACGATAATATATAGACAATCTAACATACCTGTTCTCAAACTAAGCTCATGCTCCACACCCTTCAAAAACCCAACGTAACAGAAACTCCCCTAAATTAGCATAGCAAAGCATTAAACACTACTAAATCTTAACACTTAACATTAATCTTGCACAACTCCCCTTCGAGTGCCATGGCAAAGCATGCTGGGAAATACAAATCTCAGCCCAGTTTCACATAAATATAAGTTTGTCTAAATTAAAAGAAACAAGTTTATAAAACTCAAAACAATGAAACAATTCAAATGTCAGTTTTGTGAACTCAAAAGAAAAAGAAAGTTCTAAACACTCATAAAAGTTAATTTGATGGAACTAATTTGTTAAATTTGAGTTTGCCAATTAATTATTTTGAGCGTTAGGGTTTACAGTGTATGCTAGAAGCAGTGTCCAAAATTGTATTTACATTTTATGATTATTTGTTTAGCACAGGCTTTTAGCCAATAGCAACTTACAAATGTAAATAACACAAGCAATTCGTACAATTTTCAAGCACCAAATGTGAATAAAAATAGCTTTGGTGAATTGCAAAAAAAAAAAAAAATTGCCAGTGGCCTTTAACTTTATAAGGCACTTCAATATAATACATGATTTAAAATAGATTGTATGAATGATAGTCTGACCCTGGCTTATGTAACCAAAGCAAGAGATTTAAGTGAAAGACTCAAAACCGTCTGCTAAAGAAAACATCTGACACCTTTACCTGATCAAAAGCTGTAAAGCACTAATGTAGTTAAGGGAAATCCGGTGCAGGATGTTGTTTTGCTGAATGCATTGCAAAATAGTGACATGCATAGCTGAGCAAGACGGGCAGCTTACCATATTATTAATTAGTGGGAAACTGAGGGAAGCTGCTCGAGGCTCTTTAGACTCTTCTGTACTCACAGTATGGCCCATATGTGCACTATAGCAGAAGGGTAGTCATGCTGTCAAGCATAGGGTAACAAGGTGAAACAGACTATTTTTAAGCCTGGGTCTCTGTCTAAGCAGGCTTATGGTCAGATACCGCTTAGTTGTACAGCAGGATTGAAAATTTCAATTTGGATTTGCTGCGTTATCCGGAGACATTTTGCCACTCTCCATTTTATATTAAAGTGTATTTATTAACACACTCAGGTTGAAAACCAAAAGTGACACTTTCATTTGATTCCTCCCCTACTGCATGATGCTAAGTCATAGCGAGAGTGAAATGATGTGAGTGCTTATATTCGCTGATGGAATAAGAACTAAAGATTAGACCGACTGTGTTCGACATCAGGGGCCGGTTGCACCACTAGGTCTAATTGTAGCATAAAGGACAACGTAATTATTTAACAAATTACTCACCATTTGTTGCACAATATAAACTAATTATTTTAATATTTCTGTTACCAACAAAGCTGTTCTTTTGAACTTTCTATTTATCAAAGGATCCTGGAAAAAAGTAAAATTTATTATTGTAGACAGTTATGTGAGGAAAAAAGGGATAAAAGTAAATGTCACATTACTGCACGGACAGCTTACGAATTACTAGCTACTCTTGCTTTAGGGAGGATTGATGCAACCACATTATGTACTCTGTTCAGACTGCGATGGGCTGGTGCAACCCTACCCAGCTCTTTAGGAGGTGGTGATGGTGTGGAAAAGTCTATGAGACAAGATGAAATGAAAGCTTAGCATCGGGGCAGAACGCTGATCCTCCTGGTTCAGTCAACCCAGAGTTTGTAGATCAAACTCCCTCCCCAGATATACTGCTTCTGAACAGTCTCTTTTCTTTGCAATCAGATCAATACATTAACCTTTTTAATCCCAAACCCATCCCGTGTTTAGTTCTTTCTCTCCATCAGTGTCCGTTTGTTTGGCTCCACATCTTTCATTCCTGCAGTTCCGCCTCTCCCGCACCAGCCATCTTTCTCTCTCTCCCTCTCTCCATCACTGTCCACTTTTTTCCAGGCCAGTTTTTCTCACAGGGGAATGCTTGCGGACTTTATTAACCCCTCTCTGGCACTATCTCTCTCTTTTCCTCACCTTCGACGTGTGGAGTGAATGCGTTTTCTTGACCAGTCAGCCGAAGTGTCTGCTTCAACATGTACACTAATCTGTTAGCTCCCTCTTGGCCCCTCCCTCTTTTCTCTGACATGTCCTTGTTTTCTTTTCTTTTCATCCTCTCTCTCTGTCAGCCCCCTGCTGGAAAATCCACTTTAAGCTGGAACATGTGTTTTGGAACATGTTAGCTAGTTTCTTGCTGGTAATTTGCTGGTCCAAGCTGCTCATTACCAGTTTAAAAGTGGTCATGTTTGGTTTTGGAGCATGATTGCTAGTCAACCAGCTGATGTGACGATTAATGACCAACATAGCCCGAAACCACCAAAAACATTGTTAGGACATTCTCCATTCTTTATCACAGTGGTTCTCAAATGTTTTCAGCTGTTGGACCACAGTAAAACAAAATTTGTGGACCACCCAACACTCCAGGTCTGGGGAAAAACAATAGCTACCTACATTTTTAAGTAATATATAAATTATTCTCAGTTTATAGCCTTGAAAATCAAGGCTGTCTTGAATAGCCTCGCTTTTAGCTATCCATCATTTTTTTCATTGTTCATATTTCATTGAAATAAACTTCTTGTAGCCAGTGAAGCTTTATACAGTGAATTGAACAATTACATACACTGGCAGTTATGTCATAATTATAATTTATAGTGTAATCTATTATTGTTTATAATTTTTTTTAATCATGTATAGACACAAGTGACCCATAGACCACCAATTGAGAACCACTGCTTCATCTTTCATTCTTCTTCTTTTTTGCTTTATCATTTTGCCATCTCTCTCCATTTTCATCTTTCCTCCATTCATATCTCTGATCTCCTTTCCTGTCCCACTCTCTAATGTTTTCTCCTGCTATTTACGTTTTTCTCACTCTCTCTATCTGTGTCTTGTTCTTCAAGCTGACAGATCAGTCCCTTTTCTCCTCCCTCTGTATCTCTCTCTGATCATATCTTTGAACAAGTAGTGATTAATGACATACAGAGACTGATAAATTATTCACCAAAGAGAGACAGAAAGTACAGAGAAAGGAAGAAGGAAAACAGCAAGAAGGGAGGATAAGAAGGGTGGAAGGAGAGGAGTAGGATGGAGAGGGAAAAGGAAAGGATGAGGGCATAGGAGAAACAAGAGAGACAAATGATGAAGGTGGTGTAAGATGAGAATGGAAAGCATTATGTCCCTCCTGTAGCGTACCAGAAGAGATTGTGTGTGTGTGTGTGTGTGTGCAGTCATGCCAAGGTTTCAGAAATGAATTCAAAATTTCAGAATTGTAATTCAAATTTGAGTTTACTCATAGTATAGCACATATGTGCACTATTGCTGAAGGGTACCCATGCTGTCAAGCATACATTAACAAGGTGAATCAGAGAGAAAAAACAACTATTTTTAACCTTAGATTTCTGTCTAAGCCATGGGTTAGTTACACAGCTGATAATTTAGATTTGGATTTGCATCTTTATATAGAGACATTTTACCACAATAATAATATATGTGTATTTATTAACATGCTCAAGATGAAACATGAAACCCAAAGGTGAATTTTAAGGAGCAAGAATTTTAAAAACATTAACATTTTATATGTGTGTATATATATAATATATAATATACTATAATTTATTAAAAGCTTAATTTTAT
>RJVU01053643.1:6058448-6087490 GCA_003731715.1 Anabarilius grahami | reverse complement strand
CTGCTTTAAATGCTGGGCAAGACAGAGCCTGTCATTTTCAATTATAGCCCTGAGTGCTAATAGCACCGTACATTTCTAAAGACCAGCCTGATTTAAAGTGTGCTGTTGTGCTGCATGCCACTTGCCATGAGATTCATTTCTAATTCCAGCAAACTGATATAATGTATATTAGACTGGACAGCTCAAAATGTATCTGGGAATGTTTTTCTAACTTGAAATGTCAACAAGTATCTTATTTTGCAATCTGATATGATTTTACTATTAGCAAGAACATCTTAAGGGACACTCACGCTGACAGCGAATAAAGCGGAGGAATTTTCAGAGTTTTTGTGCTGTTGGTTGCTAGTAGGTGGTCCTATACTCGACCTCTAGCCAAAGAATTCAGGGGATGAATCACTGTTTGCACTTCTGTTGGTGGTCGCTGCTTCTCTGCACTGCTCATGGCATCTGAATCATGGTTAAAATACTGCAAGCATGGTAATCTACACTACGCATCTGTACATATTCTCATTATTATAACACTCCGGTCCATCATTCATCATCGGTTCATCATTATCATTTGATGAATTTTGCTTACCACCTGCTTTCAGCGGGCATTAATAGCATGACGTTAATTGCACTAATTAAATAAATGTACAATACTGTTCAAAAGTTTTGAGTCGTGTTTTTATAGGGATTTCTCATGCTAACCAAAGCTGCATTTATTTAATACAACATACAGCATAAACAGTAATATTATTACAATATCCTCCTGGGACCCGGGAATAGACTTCTGTCCTCTGTAGTGGACATTATATTTTAGTGATTTTCTCTGACATCATACATGTCACAGTTTTAAGTCTGGATGTCCTGTAAAGAACACATTCAGGGCTTTGCAGAGATACCAATGTTTTAGAGGTTTCAATGACAACAACAACTTTTTGGTCTTTAAATATGACTGAAAATGAAAATCAGCACTCTTATGGAAATATGATCATATTTTGTAATTATCATTTAAATCGGATACATTTTCAAATTGTTTGTTATAAATCAACATCTCAGGAAAATATTATGGGGTTTCAAATCAAAATATGACTTTATGTTACGAAACAGGGCATTGATTTCATACATGACCTCTGTAGAGGACAACAGGACTTAAAGCATGTTTATCAGGCGTTGAATAGGGAAAAGAAATTATATATCAATATTTCCATTAATTATTAGATATTATTATGAAAATGTTGCCAATTATTACTCCCATTATTACACGTTGCTCCAAGAACACATTAATTAGAAACAGTGTATAGATACATTGTATTGAATGGGAAAATCCATGTATGACTATTTTACCCACATATTGCATAAAGTAAAATGGTATATCAATTAATTCCATTATATCTTTCATAACATTGAGTGAAAAATACATCGCGGAGCAAAGAGGACACTGACAACACATCGACAGACAAGACAGAGCAGGTTACTTATGATATTAAACAAAGTCCCAGCTTTCAAATCGTGCAATTTTTTTTTTAAGAAAATCAAACAATAAAAACAGTTTTGTGGCTCTTTAATGTGTCGTGACAGATCACTGTAGCGCCTCAGCTCACCATTTTTCAAGTTCAAGTCCACTGAGGTTAATCTTCTGACTGCTTTGTCGGACAAAATGGAGGATTCAGCGTTATGATTGGTTAGATTGCTTGTCAATCAAACTCCCGGCGAAGGGTCAATTGATTAATATTTTTGTGGAAACCGTGCACCCCCACCAATTCTTTGAATAAAAAAGTCAAAATCTTTTTGCTCACATTGGGGGATTTGCCAACCGTTTTTGAAAAAGAATGACTTCACGTCGCTTCAAAGTGCTGTCAGCGTAAACAGCATTTTAATCCTATGTTTATACAGCATTGGATTATTAAATTTGTCACTTACAAATTGGATGATAATATCGCATAATTAATGCATTTATTTCCATCCTGATTTGTTGAGATTTGTACCATGTCATGTCATTCTTTGTGAGTGACAAGTCAGTCTAAGGCCGTATTGGATTTCTGCTTGTGTTCTTCCTCCCCCAGTGTTGCTGATTTGTTTAAGTGTCCTAATGAAAGGGTGACGCATTTGTTAACGCTGAGAGACACATTCTAACGAGGCCTGATTAGCAACCACAGAAGTTCCCCCGCCTCTCTTATTTACATCTGCGCAAACACTGGGTGAGCCTCGCGCTTCAGAAGTTCACGGTCGTGCTGTGCTTGGCACCAGATCGCTGCTGTCTAGCCTTGAAATGACCTATGGTTTGCTTCATAATAAGCTCTGGATTATTTATAAAGTCCGGTGTTGGAGGCTACAGTCATTGCATTACGCATTAAATATTCATGTCTTTATATTCACATTAGGGATGTTTTATCTCATATATTCACGTTCGTACAAGATCCTTTTTGCTAGCGCAGCACAAGTACGGTTCCGTCCATCTGTCAATTAATTTCAAGTCATTGAGCCGGGTTGTACCATTGGCACCTCCTCTTTTTGTTTCTGTTTTCCTGAACCTCGGTGACAGCCATTGAGCCTCACTGAACTCAGTGTAGCAATGCTGTCCCGATACTGGCCTGGATGTCAGCTTATTTCAGCATATACCAACTCTCTTGTCATTGCCAGTTAGATGATGTTGAAATGAACTCACACCCAGGCTAGCAAGCGCAGGAAGTTCCAGATAGTTCAAAGTGAATTATGGTGACGCTGACATGTCTTTCTTACAGCACGGAGCAGCTGGTGGTCAAGATACTGAAAGCCCTGGACCTCCCGGCGAAGGATGCCAATGGTTTCTCCGATCCTTATGTCAAGATCTACTTACTGCCTGATAGGAAGAAGAAATTTCAGACTAAGGTATCTTTTTTTTTTATCCTAGCGAAGCAGCAGTCAGCTCGCTGCTTTTACAATAATCCACTGTTCAGATGGCAGACCCTCTTAGGACTCATTAAGATCTGCGTTTCTCAGCCTGCCAGTGGATTTTTTTTCCCACTGCCCTAGTTCATCTAAAAATACATCTATATCAGCCGATGCATTTTGAATTAACTTTATGCATTTGCAGTTTTGATGTTAACCAATCTCTTGTTCGCTCCCTTCATTCACTTTTCCCTCTCAGCTCCTCCGCTTATCTAATTTCCTTCACTTTCTCTCATTTCCGCTCGGGGCTTTGGTTTGCAGGTGCACAGAAAAACTCTCAACCCGATCTTTAATGAGACGTTCCAGTTCGGCGTTCCCCTGGCTGAGCTGCACTCGCGCAAGCTCCACTTCTCCGTCTACGACTTCGACCGTTTCTCCAGACATGACCTCATAGGTCAAGTGGTGGTGGATAACCTGCTGGACTTCAGCGAGGGAACCGGGGAAAAGCCAATTTGGAGAGACATTGTGGAAGGAACTGCGGTGAGATAATGACACAGATACACATTAAAGGTTCATCAGACCTTAAACACAAAGGAATTCGGTGAGAAGGAGTGGTTGATAGCGTTGAGTATTTGCACATGCTGTCTGTGTTGTTTTAGCACTCGATTTGCTGAAAGATCTATGCAAATTAGGTAACGCCACAAATACACCAAAAAAAGAAGTGCTAGTTCTGAGTGCAGCAGGCTACAACTACCAGATGCTGGAATATGATTATCTGGCGTATTATGCTGAGACTGTACAGCAGGGCAATTCAACTTCGGTCCTGGAGAGCTGCTGTCCTGGGGAGTTGAGTTACAACCCTTATCAAACACACCTGTTTGAAATTTTGAAGAAATTCTTCATCCAAAAATACATCCCAAACTTGTATGATTGGCTTTCTTCTGCAGAAGGAAAACTCCAAAAACAAAAGATGATGTGAGCATTGACTTCCATAGTATGGATAAAAATCTTTTATGTTTCCTAGAAGAAAGAAAATCATCCTTGTTTGGTTTTTGATTACAGTTGGAGCAAAACCCTGCAGAAAGTAGACATCCAAGCTCAATATGTGAAAGCACTTGCACTGAACATATTAGCACCACACCAACGCCTGAATAGGAAATGTTGGAAAAACTTCTGGATATGTGCCAAGATATAACACTTGATCATCATTTGATAAATTACTGCTGTCATCAACAAAAAGATCTACAAATCTACTTTCCCTCGGTGGTTCATGCACAATGTTAATTATGATTCACTGTGAATTGAACAGATCTTTTTTCTACACTGAAAATATTAACATCTAAATTAACTGTTTTTACTCAAGTGAATTGTATTATTTAAAGGCACAATATGTATTTTTTTCACCGTTAGGGGTCACTAAACTCTTCAAAACAATAACAAAGGCGTAGATTGATGACGCAGTGAATGAGCGTGGAATCATGGAACTTGTCATCATGCCGATGGATATAATAATGTTTATGGGGAAATAATGTTTATGGATGAGTGAATGCTTTCATGTTTTTAACATGACTGTAGTATGAAGCAGGGCGTGGCCGAGAATCGCGGGCGCGATTGCTAATGAGAGACAGATATCAGTGCCACACGTGAGTCCCAGGGGATATAAAGGAATGAGGTCTTTTAATTCTACCGAACTACTCGCAAAGCTGAAATACTACTAATACAGGTCATTTTATTTGTCGAATTAAAATAGTGAGGTAACGCAGCGCTGTTTCACTTGGTCTAACGAGACCTAGACGTTACACAGCTGTCCGCGTCTGTTGCCATGGTTAATATGCAGTACAAGTGGAAACCAGGGATAACGCAGATATACGTCATTGACAGGCGACAAGTGACCAGGGAGGGACGGGCACTATTTAAAATTGTGAATTTCTCTGAATTTACACATTTTTGGAAACATTTAGGATAATGTAAGTACACAGCTAAACAAAATATATAACACTGTGCAAGTGGTTTTTGGATATTTTAATATAAAAATCTTACAAATTGTGCCTTTTTATATAGCTGAATCCACCTAAATACATTAATTATACCAACAAACATAATTGTTAAGGAATGAATCAGGTAGAAATAGCTCTTAAAGGTAACAATTGCAGGTAACCAAATTTTACACTGTAATATACATAGAAAGGAGGCATGTTTGTCCTGAAAAAATAAAGCGCTATATTTATGCCTTTAGTGTCTGTTAAACTGTACTGCAAGTTGTATTTTATTGAGAGGCTAGGTTTTGCACCCAAACACTGTTTAGCAAATTTCATTTTAAGAACCTTAGTCAGGTCAGATTTTATGATAATTATGGTTTCTTTCATGGTATTTGCGTATCTCTCTTAAGCATAGTTGAAAAGCTAATTTTACATTCATGAGACGTTTTTCACAATTGAAAATCATGCATGATTACATGCTAAGTCGATGATGATGATGTGTCCTTGGGGATGTTGGTAGCAGAGGTGTGAGGAGATCTAGTGATACATGTGCTCTTCCTTCCAGAGAAAATTACATGAAATTAGTGAAGGTCAACTGTGCGAAAGGGCTTTTTTCAAGAGCACTTCTGAAATTGCCACAGCATCTTAATGGAGCGGTTTTTAGAAACATTTTTATCATAATCCTAGGTGTTTGTACCTTTGGAGGACCGAGGGAATAAATCAAATCGAACACCAGCTGTAGTGTGTTTAAATAAGGAAGATGACATTTTCTGCAGTATGACTAGGTCAAATGAAGGAAAAAAGATAAATTTGGCACCATCTACTTTGTCAAGACAAGACAAATTTAAAAATGGTTCAGTGATGCATGCTGGATTTGAGTATGTTCCTGACATTTTTGTGTCTGACATGTGAATAGATGTAAATGAAATGTTTACACGCGGGGTTCAGCCAATTGGCCACTTAGGTGGCATTAACAGATTTACCTACACAGCTGGTTTAAAAAAATTCACGTCACGTAGCATTCACATTACGTGTACAGACCCAGACCCAAAGCTGGTAGCTTCTATAGTTCTTGGAGAGATGTACCTTAGACGCTTGACGTTTTTGATGAAATATTGCGGCTGTTTTTGTTTACCTCTGCTGCTCTTGTACTTTTTTCATCATAGCTGATGATTAATTCTGTCTGGCACAACAAAAACTTGAGAAAGATGAAACTCTCAACAAAGAGTATAAGGGGGAAAACAAACCTTCCTAGCATCTCAACACCAATGCTTTAGCTAGGAGAATCTGTCTGACATTCTTTGAACACATGCAAGTGATAACATGATAAATGTAAATACATTTTCAATCTGTATTAAACATAATATTCTTTGTGAAACCAGGAACAGTGTAATGCTTATTTGCAGTGTAGTAAAGTTGTGAAATACAGAAAATTATTTTGTAAAAACAAACAACAATTGTGTGTACAGTAATGCACTTACACTACCATTCAAAGGTTTGGCAAAGGTACATTAAGTTGAGGGATAGAAAGTTAAAAAGAACAGCATTTATTTAAAGTAGAACTGTTTTTACATTATAAATGACTTTATAAATGACTTTTAAAAAAAATAAATTTACTGTCACTTTTGTTAAAAGAATCCTGAAAAAGGTATCGCAGTTTCCACAAAATTATTAAGCAGCACAACTGTTTTCAACATCGATAATAATTAACGTTTCTTGAGCAGCAAATCATCATATTAGACTGATTTCTGAAGGATCATGTGACACTGAAGACTGGAGTAATGATGCTGAAAATTCATAAAAAAAAAATATTTAAATCTTTTTACATTTTAAATCTTAATATCTTACAATATTACTGTTTTTACTTTATTTTTAATCAAATAAATGCAGCCTTGATGAGCATAAGAGACCTCTTTCAAAAGCGTAAAACAATCTAACTGACCCCAAACTTTTACATTTTGTATGTACACCGTCTCTTTGCGGTAGTCTTGCTTTCTGAAAAGTTACAGAGTGTAAAGGGTTAGTTAAATGAAAATAATGTCATTAATTACTCACCCTCATGTCGTTCCACATCCGTAAGTCCTTCGTTCATCTACAGAACACAAATTAAGATATTTTTGATAAAATCCGATGGCTCAGTGAGGCCTCTATTGACAGCAAGATAATTAACACTTTCAGATGCCCAGAAAGCTACTAAAGACATATTTAAAACAGTTCATGTGACTACAGTGGTTCAACCTTAATGTTATGAAGTGACGAGAATACTTTTTGTGCACCAAAAAAACTAAATAACAACTTTATTCAACAATATCTAGTGATGGCCGATTTCAAAATACTGCTTCATGAAGCTTCAAAGCTTTACGAATCTTTTGTTTCGAATCAGTGGTTCAGAGCGTGTATCAAACTGCCAAAGTCATGTGATTTCTGTAAACGAGGCTTCATTACGTCATAAGTGTTTCGAAATTTTTTTAAATTTCAATGGTTCACGTGACTTTGGCAGTTTGATACACGCTCCGAACCACTGATAGGTATTGATATAGTTGAATAAAGTCGTTATTTTATATTTTATTTATTTATTTGGTGCACAAAAAGTATTCTTGTTGCTTCATAATATCAAGGTTGAACCACTGTAGTCACATGAACTGTTTTAAATACAGTTGTGCTCAAAATTATTCATACCCTTTGTAAATATGACTAAAGAAGGCTGTGAAAATAAATAAATCTGCATTGTTAATCCTTTTGAACTTTTATTTAAAAAATTTACAAAAATCCAACTTTATATTGGAGAATAAGTATTTTAAATGGGGGAAAAATCTCATTATGAAATAAATGTTTTTCTCTTATACACATTGCTCACAATTAATCATACCATTTTATTCTATACTTTTTGCAACCTCCTTTTGCCAAGATAACAGCTTTGAGTCTTCTTCTATAATGCCTAGTGGGATTGGAGAACACCTGACAAGATCAGAGACCGTTCCTTCATGCAGAATCTCTCCAGATCCTTTAGATTCACAGATCCATGTTGGTGCTTCTTCTCTTCAGTTCACTCCACTCATTTCTTTAGGGTTCAGGTCAGGGAATTGGGATGGCCATTGCAGAAGCTTGGTTTTGTGCTCAGTGACACATTTTTGTGTTGATTTTGATGTTTGTTTTTGTATCATTGCCCGGAAGGAAGATCCAACCACAGCCCATTATAAGAGTTCTAGCAGAAGCGGTCAGGTTTAGATTTTTATCTTTTGCTGTTTGATAGAATCCATGATTCCATGTATCTGAACAAGATGTCCAGGATCTCTGGCAGAAAAATAGGCCCACAACATTAAAGATCCAGCAGTATATTTCATTGTACACATGGGGTACTTTTTATTTCTGTGTGTTTGCTGCTAAAAAGCTCATTTTTTGTTGCTGTTTCATCTGACCATAGAACGTTTAAAAAGTAACTGATGACACTACTGGATCTTCAAACAGGATGGGTTCTATGGTCAGATGAAAAAAAGAAGAAGACATTTTTGGCAGCAAACACTTGTTTGATGGGTTTGGTGCACACAGGGATAAAAAGTACACCATGTGTACAATGAAATATACTGCTGGATCTTTAATGTTGTGGGCCTATTTTTCTGCCAGAGATCTGGACATCTTGTTCACATACATGGAATCATGGATTCTATCAAACGGCAAAAGATGATAAATCAAAACCTGACTGTCCCTGCTAGAACTCTTATAATGGGCTGTGGATGGATCTTCCTTCAGGGCAATGATACAAAAACAAACATCAAAATCAACACAAAAATGTGTCACTGAGCACAAAATCAAGCTTCTGCAATGGCCAACCCAATTCCCTGACCTGAACCCTAAAGAAAATAAGTGGAGAGAACTGAAGAGAAGAAGCACCAGCATGGAGCTGGGAATCAGAAGGATCTGGAGAGATTCTGTATGAAGGAACGGTCTCTGATCTTGTCAGGTGTTCTCCAAACTCATCAGGCATTATAGGTGAAGACTCAGAGCTGTTATCTTGGCAAAAGGAGGTTGCAAAAAGTATAGAATAAAATGGTATGATTAATTGTGAGCAATGTGTATTAGAGAAAAACATTTATTTCATAATGAGATTTTTCCCCAATTTAAAATACTTATTCTCCAACATACGGTTGGATTTTTGTAAATTTTTAAAATAAAAGATCAAAAGGATTAACAATGCAGATTTATTTTCACAGCCTTAGTCATAGTCATATTTACAAAGGCTATGAATAATTTTGAACACAACTGTATGTCTTTAGTACCTTTCTGGGCATTTGAAAGTGTTAATTATCAAAAATATCTTAATTTGTGTTCCGAAGATGAACAAAGGTCTTACGGGTGTGGAACGACATGAGGGTGAGTAATTAATGACAGAATTTTAATTTTTGGGCAAACTAACCCTTTAATGGATTTGCATAGTCATAACATGAGTTGAGCAGCAAGTTTGCATTAAAATGGCTGAATGTGTGATCAGGGCATATATATTTTCATGTTTATCGTGGTGCTTTTCCATAGACATCCATTGTTAGTGCATTGCTGACTGTAAACACGATTTTCACCTTGTTTGTACAAATTCAAGGGCGAGTTGAAACGATTTTCTGTGGTAATCAAAAGCAGGCCACAGATGCTGTCTATAAAGCTTCATTTGATTTGAATCTGGAGAAATCCTTTAAAATTGTTTGATTTAGTATTAAAAGCCACAGACATTCCTTCAGTTTATCCTTTCTGTTAAAAGGACAAATGAATTATTGAAACATTTCAGGGAAGACATTAAAAGGTTTCCATGAACTTGGTTATTTTTTGCATTACTTTAAGCATTTGCATCTCAGTAACTTCAAAGTGACCCAGGACCTTTCCATATGTTTGTCTGCAGGAGAAAGCTGACCTGGGCGAGCTGAACTTCTCACTATGTTACCTGCCGACAGCTGGCCGACTGACCGTCACCATTATTAAGGCCACCAATCTGAAAGCTATGGACCTCACGGGCTTCTCAGGTGCTTGGGCCATTCATTGTCCCCAGCTATTCCTCTAATTCCCTCATAATTAACAGCGATACCTCATTAGTGCCTTAGACATTGTTAACATTGAGACGTGATGAAACAGTTTCTCATTAATAACCTTGATGCAACACGTCCAGCATGTGAATAATGAGATAACTTTAAAGGTCAGAAAAGCATCAGTTCTGAAAGTTGTGAATTTCGAAAAGCACCTCTAAAATGTTGAATGTCAAAAGAAAAACACCTCATAAAGGCATCAACATCACAGTCATAAGGACAAGAGACATCTGTAATTAGTGTTGGCTAATTTAATTATTACAGAAAGGATTAAAGTAATGTAATAAAGATTTCTCTCATAGGACACAGTGCATTATAAAAAAGTAACATTCGTACTGGCATCATTATGCCAATGCTAATGTATCCTTATTGCTAGCACAATAATTATTGATGGCGTTATTAGCATTCATTTTAATGTTGTCGAAGCATTATGTGCTGCTGTTGCTATTTCTCTCTACTTTACTCCTGTGTTCTTGCTTTCTCAGATCCATACGTGAAGGCATCTCTGGTTTGTGAGGGTCGAAGGCTGAAAAAGAGGAAGACGTCCATAAAGAAGAATACTCTCAATCCTACGTATAACGAGGCTCTGGTCTTTGATATCCCCAACGAGAACATTGAGAATGTGTCGCTCATCATTGCTGTCATGGACTATGACTGGTAAGATCATGACTGCCTTTTTCATGCTGTGATGGGATCTGAGACACATGCTGCAACATGTCAAGCTCTGTGCTATGATATATGAGGCTTGACAGGAAGTGCCCACTTGTAACTTTAGGCATGCTTACAGGCTGTGTCTCACAGAATTTATTCAGGAACACATGGATTTTCCATTCATCGAATGAATGAAGCATTTATAAAAGGTCTGAGGGAGAAGGAAACGGTGTCATATTATACCCAAAAATTCTTCATACAGTGGACTACCAGTAAAATTCTTGAAAAAGATCTTGTCATATTTTATTACCATTTTTTTAACTATAGTGAATAAACTGTATTAATGAAGGAAATGTTCAAGGTGTCTGAATAAATTTTTGTTTGACTGTATAATACAGTGGTGTGAATAAGTGTTTGCCCCCTTCCTGATTTTTTATTTTTTTGCATGTTTGTCACACTTTAATGTTTCAGATCATCAAACAAATTTAAATATTAATCAAAGATAACACAAGTAAACACGACATGCAGTTTTTAAATGAAGGTTTTTATTATGAAGGGAAAACAAAATCCAAAGCCACATGGCCCTGTGTGAAAAAGTGCTTGCCCCCCGCTGTTAAAACATAACTGTGGTTTATCACACCTGAGTTCAGTTTCTCTAGCCACACCCAGGCTTGATTACTGCCACACCTGTTCGCAATCAAGAAATCACTTAAATAGGACCTGCCAGACAAAGTGAAGTAGACCAAAAGATCCTCAAAAGCTACACATCATGTTGAGATCCAAAGAAATTCATGAACAAATGAGAAAGAAAGTAATTGAGCTCTATCAGTCTGGAAAAAGGTTATAAAGCCATTTCTAAAGCTTTGGGACTCCAGCGAACCACAGTGAGAGCCATTATCCACAAATGGCGAAAACATGGAACAGTGGTGAACCTTCCCAGGAGTTGCCTGTTGACCAAAATTACCCCGAGAGCGCAGCGTTGCTGCTAAGGGTGGCCCAACCAGTTATTAGGTTTAGGGGGCAAGCACTTTTTCACACAGGGCCATGTGGGTTTGGATTTTGTTTTCCCTTCATAATAAAAACCTTCATTTAAAAACTGCATGTTGTGTTTACTTGTGTTGTCTTTGATTAATATTTAAATTTGTTTGAAGATCTGAAACATTAAAGTGTGACAAACATGCAAAAAAATAAAAAATCAGGAAGGGGGCAAACACTTATTCACACCACTGTATATAGTCATATATAATATATTTTTGTAATATATAGTATATTTTTGTACTTTCTATTCATCAAGGAATTCTGAAAAAATGCATCATGGTTTCTACAAAAATATTTAGCAGCACAACTGTTTTCAAAATTGGTAATTACAGATTAAGAAATGTTTTTTTGAGAATCAAATCAGCATATTAGGATGATTTCTGAAGGATCATGTGACACTAATGACTGGAGTAATGATGCTAAAAAAATCCATCACAGGAATAAATTACACTTAGTAAAAAAAAAACTGCATGCATTTTGGGAAAGAACATTGATTTATTTGTGCTTTTGGCACTGCGTGACTGTGTGGATGAAAATGATTATCCTACTACTCATAAAACATTACTAGGCTTAAGAGAAATAACCAGTTTAGATGGAAAGGATCTAGCTGAAGCTACTGTAGATATAACCATGGATAGTCACGGTACTTTCTTGAAAATAAATTCCAGCACAGCGCTACAACAACCATAATGAAATGACCCTTCACAATATATAATGCTTTACAATGAACTCTGTTAGAGAACTAACAGAGAACTCGCTTGTTGTGCCATCTAACCTATGTCACTCCCACATCATACATGTAGCCGGAGCAACTTTTCTCTATTTACGGATATGACGAGTCACGAGACAGGCACGAGCGAGTGACGCATGTACGCAATTTCCCGTGAAAACCATCCCGCCTGGTCTAAAATATAAACCAGGGTAAGACAAAAACACGTTTTGGAAGAAGGATTGATGATGTATTTACACATTATTTATGTTAATTTTGAACAAAAGAAAGTTACATAGTGGACCTTTAACAATAATCAGTTAGATGAATTAAAGGATTACTTCAGAATTAAAATTTCCAGATAATTTACTCACCCCCATGTCATCCAAGATGTTCATGTCTTTCTTTCTTTAGTCGAAAAGAAATTAAGGTTTTTGAGGAAAACATTCCAGGATTTTTCTCCATATAGTGAACTTCAGTGGGGTACAATGGGTGGAAGGTCCAAATTGCAGTTTCAATGCAGCTTCAAATCACTATATACGATCTCAGCTGGGAAACAATCAGTTATTTTATAAAAAAAAAATAATAAAAAAAAATTATATACTTTTTGACCACAAATGCTCGTCTTGCACTGCTCTGTGATCCGCCACGCATTACGTAATCACATTGGAAAGGTCACGCATGAAGTAGGCGGAAGTATCGCGGTAGGGCGAAAAACTCCATCTCATTTTCTCCTCCAACTTCAAAATCGTCCGACATTATTGTTTTACCTTTGTTTTTTGTAAAGGACGTTTATCTTATTCTTTGCACGTTGGCTTTGTAGACTTGCTTGGTACTTCCTCCTACGTCATGCGTGACCTTTCCAACGTGATTACGTCATGCGTGGTGGATCGCAGAGCTAGTGCAAGATGAGCATTTGTGGTTAAAAAGTATATGATTTTTAATTTTTTTAGAAAATAACTGATTGTTGACCTTCCACCCATTGTACCCCACTGAAGTCCACTATATGGAGAAAAATTCTGTAATGTTTTCCTCAAAAACCTTAATTTCTTTTCAACTGAAGAAAGAAAGACATAAACATATTGGATGATATGGGGGTGAGTAAATTATCAGGAAATTTTAATTTTGAAGTGAACTAATCCTTTAAGTAACTTAATTACAATTTTCAGACTAGACCACAGTGCATTTCACTGCAGTACGTTGTTTGAGAAATTCGCAGTGATGAAAACTAAATAAAGGATCTTTTCATGCATTTGGCTGATACTGATAAGATAGTTTGTTGTTTAATTAGTGAATTAGAATTCCTGTTGCACATATTTGTATGTGTCTGTGCGCTCCGCTGAACATAGGGCCTTATGCCCCTGTGTGTCAGACTATTCCTGGTGGACGTCTGCACTGTTTTGCATAAAGACAGACACCTTATGAATATGCATGATGGCCTAATACTAATGAAAGTAACGTCTGGTGGTGACACACTCTGTAACACAGCCAGTGTTTCTTGTCTGGTGGGCTTAAGTCACCTTGTGTGTGTGTGTTTGGCTCTTCTTGCAGCACTTCAGTATGACAGAACTTCAGAGTGCCATTTTGGTCTAGCTTTTATATTATTCTACATGTTTTTCACGTTTCAAAAAATAAGTATACCTACTGCAAGGTGTGTATTGTCATCTAATCCCACTTGTATGCTCATATTTTGTGTTCTTTTGTGGGAAAAATATGCTTTGTGAAAATCAGGTGCATACAATTCGTGCATCAGATTCTATTTTAAGAATCTCTTTCAGTGCTGAGGAAATCCATATCCGAGTTCCCCAAATGTGTTTGTCGATGCTCTCTATGATTCCATCTCTCCCCAATGGCACGCGGCACACCACCAGCCCGTCCTAATGAAGCAGCTCATCTGTGAGCCACAGATAACGCCTGATGAATTGCTCTTAGCATTGCTGCATGCCATCTGTGCTAAACGCTCTATTCAGAAGCGCTGTCTGCTGGATAATAGTCATTTCTTACATATATATGAAATGCTAAACAATCAATGCAAAACATTTTTTGCAATGTTTCTATATTTAAACCAGCATTGCTTGTTTGAAATGAAGAAATGTTCTTGGAGGCATGGAGACGCTTCATAAGATTTCAGACTTTGTTTTAAGTCTTCACGAAAGCTTGATTGACTATTTTGGCATTGTTATCAAAATAAAGGCAGGTCATAAACCCTGCTGGCACCCATTTTATTGAGCATGATTTGATTTATTTGCAGTGTTACCAAGCTACAAACTACTAAAAATTTAAAGTAATAAAACTACAGTCAAACTACCCTTTTAAAAAGTACTTATCTACACTACAAGCTACATTTGAGGCTATTTAAGGGGTTGTAGGTAGTTGTATAAGGTAGTTGTGGCTTAATATGAAGATCTTAGGGTGACTGCATTAAAATAGATCAATACATTGAAATGATTAATATAACCGAGTATAAACATAGTGCACAGCAGTTTTTAACTCAATATTTCATTTTAAAAAATGGACTCGAGCTCAAGTGAATTGGTGACCCATTCATTTAAACCTGTTTGTTTGAACTATCAAAACAAATGATTTTACTAAAGACATTTATAATGTTACAAAAGTTTATTTTAACATTTTATTTTATTATTAATGTTTATTTTATCTTTATTTCAAATAAATGCTGTTTTTATGAACTTTCATTCATCAGTGAATCCTTAAAAATAATGTATCATGAGTTCCACAAAAATATTAAGCAGTATAGCAACACTGATAATAATAACAGATGCTGATTAAACACCAAGTCATCATATTAGAATGATTTCTGAAGGATCATGTGAAACTGAAGACTGGAGTAATGATGCTGAAAATTCAGCTTTGACATCACAGGATTAAATCACATTTGAAAATATATTCAAGTAGAAAATAGTTATTTTACATTGTATGTTTTTTGTTTTGTTTTTTACAGGATATACAGTAATGCAGCCTAGGTGAACATACAATTAGAGACTAAAATCTTCCCTGACCCCTAAACTTTGAAGAGTATAAATAAATAAATACATAAAAACAGTTGCAGGGACTCATATCATCATCACCACTACAATAGGTTAGTTATGTTCATTAAAGTAGGTCTTCAAAAAAGTTAAACTGTATTGTCTCTACACAAATCCAGGCCAATCATGACAGATTTTTTATATTTTACACTAGCTTTGCAGTAAACATTATGCATCAATATAATTAATTTAGTCTCCCTTCTCTCTGATCAACAGTAAATGCAAGAGTAAAGATTTATTTAAGTTCCACTTATTAGACCCAGTTTTTATTCCACCTTCACTCAAGAAGCTTTTCATACTCACTTTTCATGTAATTAAGTGATTATGACAGCTCTCTCGCTTCTCATCTTCTCTCTCTCATTTTCTTTATCAAGGTAATCAGTAGACCTATCATAAATGAATGCCCATCTGTCCTCTGTGACAAATTTTCACTCAAATCATTCAATCCGTTCCCTGTGCTCCCGCCTCATTTTGTTTATCTCGGTAATTCAGTAATTGGAATGTACCTCTGTCTCTCTCTCCTTCTGTTCTCTGTTTATCTGTGTAATTACGTGATCTCTCTGTCTGTGTCTGCGTAATTAAAGGACTGCATGTGGAAACTCTCTCAGTGTGTGTGTGTATCTTAATGGGCAGGTTGCTATATGACACAAAGGTCCTGTCTGTATCTTTCTAATTATATGAAGCAGATTAGGTCTGATTTTATATCTCATTACTTTGTGCTTTCTCGCTCCTTATGTTCTCCTGTGTCACTTTTCCGTTTTTCTTTCTCTCTCTCTCGTCCATTTGTTGTAATGGATGCACTGTGCTGTGGTTCTTCTTCATTTCTTAGCCTAACTGCATTAATTCAATCCCTCCCTCCCACTCTCTCTCTCTCTTCGTCTCTCAGTATCGGTCATAATGAGGTAATTGGGATGTGCCGTGTGGGCAGTGATGCTGATGGGCCGGGAAGGGAGCACTGGACAGCCATGCTGGCGAATCCCCGCAAGCCTATTGAACACTGGCACCAGCTGGTGGAGGTAGACAGCGTGACCGCATGGAGAGTGTGTGTGTGTGTGTGTGAGCATGTGAAAATCAATCAATGTGCTTTGTGTGTTGTGCCCTCTATGCATGCCACGTCCTTCATTTTTACACCTGATACCGGTTTGTCCTTATGAGTGTACACCATTCAAGCAGATTCGCATGTCTTAAACAGAACTAGAGTTGTCAAAAATAATGGTACTTATTTGTGTGCATGTCCTGTATAGTGCTTGCACTTTTACTTTTTGGTTAAAATGTTCTTCTGTTTGAGATATTAATGTAAACACAATCAGTTATGTTTTAAGTGTATGTAAACAGATGGAACAAAAAAAAATGAATGTGTGCATTAGACCTTGCAGTGTAAATACAGTCTAATAGAGTTGCTGCTGTCTATGTTGACAGTATTAATCAGAAAACACTAGCACAAAAAAAAACGGACCACTCAGTCACTAGCTACATTTACATGGACACTTTTTCCTTCAATCTGAATGAATTAGCTCCGATTGATGAATCCAAACGTAGTGTTTACATGAACTCTAAATAAAGTGATCGGGTTGATGTGCACGTTTATATGTCACAAGCACGCTGCACGAATAGACAGAGTTTTCCACTGTTGTTGCATACTGACCATCCTCTCCTTTCTTTGTTTTAAAAAGCAGACTTAATATTTATCTATTTCGGGTCCTGATTAGGCGACGACGAGCACATGAACCGTTGAGTCGTGCTGCTTGTATTTATCAAGCAGTAAAAGTGCCTTTTCCCGAGCCTAAAACCAGTCGTCTGTGGATGAGAGTATGAAACAAGGACTGATGGGACATTATCCTGCTCCACTTCACAGACGATGAGTGGAAAAAGAGTTTCAGAATGACAGGACACTCATTTATGGCACTTTATTCAACGGGAAGAACAGCTCGTTCTGCGCGTCATACATCATTACGCTACTTCTACGTCATCGCACATGCGCAGTACTCTCCAGTTTCGGTTTTCAACCCGATCAAGTGTTTACATGTCCTCTTGATCGGATTACGGAATAAACCACCACTTACAATCCGAATGAAATTGTAATCAGATTTGGCTAATTCATTCCGACTGACTTGGTTACATGTGGCTTTTTCATTCCAATTGTACTACTAGTCCAATTGCAATCAGATTATTAGGGTCCATGTAAATGCAGCTATTGACTGTTTATGTGAATAATTACTTAAAGTAATGCTTACTTAATTGAAAAATGCGTAAAGGCTACATTCCTTTGTTTATAATTTAATTAGTTAAAGGGTTAGTTTAATTTAGTTTAATGTAGTACTTCTATTTCTTGAAAAAAATAAATTAAAGTTTGAATGTTTGATATTGAAATTGTGCAATCACATTTTCACTGGCATTGGCATAAACAACTAAAATGTTGCTTTCACTAGATAAGACTAAAAGAAAATCTAGAAAGAAAAAGTAAAATAAATAAAAAACCTTTCCGGTAACTCTTTCCTTGAAGCCTGTATATATTATGTATTATAATAATGGTATTCATAATGCATGTTAATGCATGTGTAATGCCCTATAATAGACCTTATAATCTTAATCAGTATAATACTTATCTTTCTCCTGGTTATATAAAATAAGAGTTATGTGTAAGTGCTAATGTATTGCATATTAAATCCTAACCGCAGGATCAGGACCCCTGAAGCGGTTTATTTTGTGGCTGATTGCACATCATTTTTCCTATTGCATGGATGCTTACAAAATAAAACCAATAAATGGACATGAAATACTCATTTGAGTTGAAATATTTTTTTTGTATGTGAGAAGGAGACATGAAGACAACTCAATGGTCATTTATACAGTAGTGTTAAATGCATTAATACTAGGTGTGTGACGAGACAGGAAGCTCACGAGACGAGACATGAGATTGAGTTCACGAAACGAGATTTTTACACTATTTTTAAGAAATCCTCAAAGATGAAATACATGATTAGAAAAATAATCTGCAGGTGTATTTTAAATGTTTTAACTAATCATCTTGTAATTAATGTCATTTCAGTTCTACTTTCTGAGTGTGAATTATCATATACAGTAAAAGATAACAATATTCAAGCACTGTAAAACGTTTTGCCGCAAACTGGCTTCTCTCCTGTATGATTTCATACGAGTCTCTTCAGACCTTACTGTACATGATTTAGGAGCTTCTACAACTTTTGACCTCCTAACTGAACTCCTTTCCACAAACTGATCATAGAAATAGAGTATAAATAAAAATGGTAAAACTTTACAATAAGGTGTCATTTATTAACATTAATGTATTAACCAACATCAACAATGAGCAATATCTTTGCTACAGTATTTATTAATCTTTGTTTGTTAGTTAAACATAAAAATAGTCATTCATGGTTAGTTCATGATAGTGCATTAAGTAACGTTAACAAATCCAACTTTTGATTTTAACAATGTATTAGTAAATGTTGAAATTAACATTAACTAAAAAGGTATAGATGTATTGTACTTCCTTAGTTCATGTAAAGTTAACTAACGTTAACTAATGAAACCTTATTGTAAAGTGTTACCATAAAAATAATTTTTTCTTTTAGTCTTATTAAGTGCAATCAATAAGTGCAACCATAATCAAAGCACTCTCTCAATATTCAAAGTGCAAATAGAGACCAAATTTTTCTTTAAGCATGATACACAGCTGAGAGATGCTTACAACTACACAGCCCATTCTAAGATCGCTTTCATATTGGAAGATATTTGCATGCATCAGGGAGCCACTTTCAAATGCGGGGTATTGACATCGCGTTTGAACACGCTTGCGTTTACTTTCACTTTCGCGATCGCGCATACTCTGTAAATAGGGAGCGGCAGCGACCGTTATCCAACTGAATTAAATGTTTTTTTTATTTCTATAAAAAGCAAAAGTGGAGGCATAATGTAAATGTAGCGGTGGCATATTCTTTCCTAATTTCACCCTCACACTATCACAAGACAACTTTTCGCCTCGACGAGAAATCTCGTCACAATTTAATTTAATCTCGTCACACCCCTAATTAATACCTCATTTCAAAATTCCATTGCATTTGTTATGTGTGATATTCATTATCTTCTTAAGTTTAATTGGTCAGTATAGAATGTATAGATGTATTATAACTGTGGTTACACAGTATGAATCGTGCATTACTTTTGTAATGCATTATATGTACCAAATCACCTTCTGAATATTCATGTATATTCTTTGATGTTTACCCTCCCAGGAGAAATCTATAAACACATATGTGTCAAAGAGTGCCGCAGCCTCCCCTAAGCCACACATAGTGGTGGACAGCCCTCACTCTGAGTAGAGATGTGAGTATTCACACATGAACATAAACACACATACCGTAAACAGAAGGGTACTTCCTCACATGTGGGATCTGTGTGGGTGAATGCATCAAAGGGTTACTTCAGGTTTGATTCATGAACTAACACAGACTGAAAACATCAATGGCTATGTTCACACAGTAGCAGGATACATTTGTCAGTCCTGTTTTACAGTGCCAGATATGGTTACGTTCATACAGTTTTGTTAATGAACAACTACATTCTAGAACCAAATTGGAAACTTAAAGCAAAATTTTGAGAGCAAGTGTGGGTAATCTGTGCGATGTAAATGGAACCGGAATCGCACTGGGGTGCATTTCCCGTATAACGACTTAACTCACTGCTTCACTACCATAGTACGATGCATCATTGAACAATTACGGTTACGGATACGGTTTCATTCCCGAAACCGTATCATCACAAACTTGTCGTTCAGCCATGTTGGCGAATGATGTCACGCAGGTGGTGGAGTAATAACTTATTTAAATGAATCTGTTTGAGATCAAATTAATGCTAGATTTTTTGCTATAAATAACAGACAAAACATCTAAGGACTAATTCTCCTTTTTCTCAGTTATTTTGCTTTATTTCCAGATTCAATCATAGGTTCATTCTTACGTATCAGAGCACATACGCGTATGCACACTCTTCAAAAACGGTGCTTCAAATCTCTTGACAAACTAAAATATGTAAATTACATTTGTAGATATTCGAAATAAAAGATATACATTGTACTTAATTTCAGCTTTGCTTATTTTGCTCAAGATAATGATTTATTAAGTCCACATGTCATAAAAACAAGAAACTATGCTTCTAACCACTGCTCGAGAGCTGTCGTTCCAGCCACACAAGTTTGCGAATGTCCGTTTGAACTATGATTTCGGGAAACACCAAATTGTTGAACTATGTTAATAACGACAGAACTTGCAATGTTAGTTGGCTAACGATGCTTTTGGGAAACGCACCCCTGGACAACTAGTTATGTGAGGTTCTGACAACTCACCTGAGATAAAGGTATGAGCTTCACATGAGCTTGATTTGTTAGTCTCAGCCTCAGACTTTACACCCACGGCCAATTGGCTGAACATCTGATGCATATGGCACACAACATGGGGAACACTTCAGGAGTTTCAAAGTCGTCACTGATTTGTTGAATTCTACAGGATTTCCGGGAGACGTGCATGTCACGCTCTTTAATGGTCCGCCTCAAAAAAGTTTTGATGCCAAACCCTCTCATGGAAAAAGAAAGCCATTTTGTTTGTGAAAATGAGCGCTTATCAGGATAAACTAAACGTTGGTCTGTCAAAAGCATGTGAAGTTCATGGTATAGACTATTGTAGGGAAATCAAAATCACTCCACTAAACATGACACTGAACAAAACGAACTGTGATTGGTTGCTTTACATGTCAGTCAGACGGACTCAGGGCAGTCCTTGACCAATTAAAGCTGCCATAGATTTCAGACCAACCTTCTGCTGTTAGTCTTAAGGTCTGGCTACCCGAGACTAGTTTTGTGAGAGAAATTCTACTGTCTAAAAAAAAATATTAAAACAGCATTTGAAGCCACTGTTGGCTGATTAAGATTTGACACATTAACTTGATCCTCAATTGGATTCATTTATTATTATTTACTCGTTTTTATCATGTCAATTGTGATAAGACTTTCTGGTATTTATGAAGGCAATATCTTTGATATACAAAATTGTTAAAAACTCATTTTTATTTGTTCATACTAACAGAATGCCCTTCTAAGTAAATGCAGTTGTCAATCCAAAACACTGTATGAATGCAGCCATCTGTTCACTGGAGCTGTTTGTGTTTATGTAACTTGCTGTTAGTGTTTCTATGCTTAACAGTGTTTTTTCTCTCTCTTTATTTTTCTCATCCTCAGGTCAGCATTATCTTTTTAGCAACAGAAATACATTCTTTCTTTTCACCTGTGAATAATTTTTCATCAAGAAAGAATCAGAGAAGAGAGACTGTGCTTGCATTCCTCTAAATCAACCCTGCAGACCCAACACAATATATAGAAAAACACCTAGACTAGACCGGACTCACTTACACACACAGGTACATCCACACACACAAAAACACAAACAGACATACAAACACACATGGAATCATAACAAAACTACTGGCATGGATGGTTTTGCTTCAGGAATGATGTTAAAATCAAAATATTTCATGATTTATTCAGGGGAAATATGACAAACATTCCCACTTTAAATAGATAATCTTTATTTAGTTATTTGAAACTGAGCCTACAAAAAAAAAGAGATTTTAATTACTTAAAAAAAAAAAAAAAAATCAGGAGAGAGACCTGATAGATTATGGACCACGAATGTTTCTGTGTATGTGTGAGCGCATGTGCGTACGTGAGTTTGTACGGGTGTCTGTGTGTAGCTTTAGAAAATCTCTACAAAGTGTTTTCAGTCGGACAAGTTGCTGCAAGTTCTCGGAGTGGTCTTCTCTGCCAATGCAGAATCCTTGCAACTGTTTCCTGTTTCTCTGGAGAGGAGGACTACTTTATGACCGTTCCCATTTGGAGAAGGAGAAATAAGGACGGAAACGTTGGCCAAATCATGTCGTGCGGTATTGAAATGTGTCCCTCTGCCTTTTACATTTTTATCACCTTCTGCTTGGAGCTCATTGAGATAAGCAGTGTTTCCTTTTTCCTTTGTTTACCAGAGTCCAACCATTCTTCTTGTTCTACCAGATACGTACGGAACGAAATGGTTTGAGAATATGTTTCCCTGACCTGGACACACTGGCAGACTGAATCCCCTTGAGAACTTTTCCAAAGGGAGCTATCATTGATTTCAAATATTGCCAGAGGACCCTAACTGAGACGGACCTTGGATTTGTGTGCACTTGCTGGAAACATATCCTAGGGGGAAAAGATCTGGCCATAGTATTTTATTTTTATACCATGCCAGGATATTTTTTTGGGTTCTCTTGGACATTTTTAATTTCAAAAGAGGAAGTGTGTGCTCTCCATCATCCTTCTTCCAAGAGGACCGCTTCGGAAAGACTCACGCATTGATCCTCTTTTTTCCTCCCGTGTATCCTATGTGTTTGTGAGAGTGCTTTTTTTGTGTCGATATGTGTTGGCTCGTCGGTTTGTGTGCGCGCGTGTATGCCCGTCTGTCGGTATATGTCACCGTGACCCCGCGTACGTCTCCACTTCCTTCGCCCCGTCCTGTGTCCTGCACAGAGAAAATCTCGTTTTGAACAATCAAGTGTCTCCTGTCCTGTGTCTTAGAGGAACTGTTTCTTATGTAGGACCTGTTGCACTTGGTAGGGACAGGGTCTATTTCTTAGACGCGCGTTTCGGTCGTTCTCCGTAGAATGTGGTAGTGACCTGTCTCCGTTGTGTCCCTAACCAGCTCGTCACTGAAACGTGTCCCTAGCCTGATCTGTGTTCTCGTGTTGGATGTGCTTTTCTTTTTTTTGTAAATGTGCTCTGTGTGTACGAGGGGACAAATCTGGTGGCCACAGCTATGGAGGAATAAAATGTTGGAAGTTTTTCATTGTCTTTAAAAGAAAAAGGGGAAAAAAAAACAAAACAAACAAACTGGTTCTCTTCATCTCTTTTGGCTAATGTGACTATCTTTTCTGTCTGAGCATTCCTTGCAAACAGAGACAAAGAGGGGGACACGTCTTTTATCGTTTTAGTGCCACAAGATTAATTTCACATTACTGACTGACTTCAGATGCAATGTTTTTTTTTTTTTCTTGTATTTGTTCAATCAGTTCGCTGCTTCTGTAGTCAGAAACATTGTGACCAAGACACTCAATTCACACACCCTTGATATCCAGGGTCACTGCCGCTATTAAAAGGATAATTCACCTAAAAATGAGAATTCTGTCATCGTTTACTATGGTTTAAGTGGAAACCAAAAGCAGATATTTTGAAAAACATCCTTTTTTTTGTCTCTACAATGAAAGTCAATGCTGTTTTTGGACCCAACTGGCTTTCAGTTGAGTCTTTCTTCAAAATATCTTTGCAGATGAAAGAAAGTCATGCAGACATGACAGTGAATAATGAATGAACTTTCAATTTCAGGTGCACTATCCCTTTAATATCACAGTACAACCACTGCCAATGCTACCGCACACATCCCTCAGTTGAGGAATACTGCATTACCAATCACTAACATTCATGTTATTGAAATGTACATCAGTATAATTGTTTCCCACTGAAACCCCTTGAGCTCTTATTTTCTCAGTTTCTATTATTAATCACATGCCAGGCCTCAGGACGCACACACACGCTCTCGCTGGTGTGCACTCAGTCCTTAGTCCGTTATCGTATATCAGCTCTTGTTGTTTTCTAAGAGGCCATTGATTCCGTCATACACGTGGATGTGGTATCGACCCGCAGTCTTCAGCCCTATCCAGCTCCTGTCTCTAGGCCCATCTCTTCTGCTGCCTTAGATCTTAGACACTGTGGAGGCACAATCCCTGTAGAGTGACCTCTGACCCCCTCATCAGCTTCCACACAATACAAACTTTGATGATAGCTTTCTCTTCGGTTCAGCCCAGCCCAGCCCAGCCCATATGTTTTTCTCTCATCTCTGTTTGTCTCCCCTCTTTCCTCTGTCTCTCTATGTCAGTGCAATTCTGAATGAACCTGAGGAAATGTGTTTGCATGCTTATATTAACATGGATGATGTCAACTTGATGCAATGATAATTTAATAAGTGATGCTCAACACAAAAATCTGACGATGAACTTGATACTAACACTACTAATGACAAACATGTTGACCTAGCAACCTGTTCGATATCATCAAAACACTGATGATTAATGTTGTTAATATTGTATATCCTCTTTGAAATGGTATTACAGTTTCTGGGTATATTTTTCTTCGTTTGTTTGTTTGTTCGTTTGCTTTTTTAGTTTTCTTTAAAAAAGGTTTACTTTTTTATATGTTGAGATTACGCTGAGACTTAGAGCAAGATAAAAATGAAATGCAGTCAGGGTGAGAGAACATTTCAGCTGAAAAAAAAAACAAAACTGAAAAAAATTAAAAAAATACATAAAATAAAAAATCTCCCAAAAAACTGTTAGGAGGATGATTATGTGAATGATAAGGTGATGATTCTAAGGCTGGAGCGATGATGGCTGAAATAAAACATATGTATGAAAAATCATTGCGATGTGTTTGCGTGATACAGCTGTCTGTGTTTATGTAATGGGTTGTGAATCACCCTGACTTCTCTGTCTACCTCTTTCTTTGTGTCTCACCCTGTCCCCCCTCCTGCTGTGCATTAACTTGTGTGTAATTATTTAGTTACCATCATACATTTTTTATCGTTGGCCCACTTTATATAAGCAGTGTGGAGCATTGCATCCATGCACATGCTTCTGTTTTTCTGTATTTCCATAGGCACGCAAACACACTCACAACCACATGTCATACCCATAAATCAAACCTGGCCCTTCCCTGCCTCAGCCTCATTCTTCTTAACATCAGATTGTATCCTTATGGGTCTTCCGGTCACAAAATTCCCTGGCGTTAATTGCACCCATGTGGTGTGATTCTTAGTAGATGGTTTGTTACTGCCTGATTGATTCATCGGCATACTCCGTCTTGACTTCTAAGAGTCACATTCATGTGAGTGTAATGCACTGTTCATCTGAGCTTCACTGTACACAGAAGAGCCAGAGTCAGCACTCTCTGACACTCACAGATACAGGAAGAGAGAGGAGGGTTCAGGGAATTAGCATGTGTGGTGAAGACTACAAATGTGCTATGGAGAAAAGCAGGGGACCGGGAGCCAGTTACATAAACGCAGCCATTATGTTAAGACCATGTCTTAAGAACTAGTCTGATCAAATTTCTCAATTTTACATTTTTTATATGCAACTGACAAAAAAAAAAGAAAAGTTATGACCAGTCTTAAAAAAAAATAAAAAAGATGACTAACTTGTAGTACTAGTCTAAGCACTTTATGTAACTGGCCCCCAAGGACAAAGAGTGGTAAGAAAATAAAAGACTGAAAATATTGGGGGAATGGAATTAAATGAATATATTTTATTCAGCTTCAATAAGTTAGACTAAATCGACGACACATGGCATAATGTTCATTACTACAAAAATTGTAGACTAGGGTCAGTTCTCAAAATTCTCAGTTTCTAAAGTAAAGCAACAAGATGATTTTAGTGTAAAAACAATTACTAACACAGTACAATTATTTTTCATTATAAAACGGATAGTTCTGGCCCTTGATTCTGATTGGTTGAGCCGTGTTCAAAGCCATTGTAAAATTCCCGAAAACATACATCTGACCGCATTACATTAGTATCGCTGCGCCACTGAGTGTGTGTGTTGCTGCGTCTGTCTTAGCAACGTAAACATGTTTGTTCTCTAATGATTTTGTTCACTGAAGCTTACTGCATTATGTAGAAGAGTATTGTGAGAGAGATATCGAGTGACCAAGTGTATTACCTGCATTCAGATTTAGCATTTTCCTTCAGGTCAGTCCTATGTTCATAATAAAAATCCATTTGAACATCTCATAGGTTTTCCCGTGCCCTGCTGACACTGCAGCACTAGTCAAAGCAGTTGTCATTTGCGGCTTGTTCCGTGTTCACAACAAGTTTCAATATAAAAGTCTTTACGACTGAGTGACTCGCTCATAAAGACAATCTTTGCCGCCATCTAATGGTGTAATAAATGTATCTTCTGTTGCTGTTCACGGTAAGGGACTACTTTTTCCAGAGGAAGCCTTTTATTATTTTACTTCATGAAAGTTGCATTGATACATATTTTTTGGGCTTTGATATTTGTATTGTGTGGTAACCATTTTATAAAAGCAATCAACCCTGTGAAGCTGTGCTTTACAGTGAATTTATATCAGCTAAGTGGGTCCGCGTCGTGCCTAACAACTCCCCTTAGCTGTTATAAATTCACTGTAAACCACGGCTTCTTGGGGCTTATTGCTTTATTTTACACCTTTGTTTCCTTAACAATGCATCATCTAAAGGTGCGGGCATATTTACCACTGTTTGGCGAATATGACAGTGAAGTTTCCCCACAAAGATTTTGCTGCATTTACCAACAGAAAGCTGCTTGGTTGGAAAGCTTCATCTGCGCTGCTTATATTGACACATTATTGAATTGTCTTTGGGGGTTTTTTGCCTGGCCTTTTTTTTTTCTTTTTTTTTTCAGGCGAAATCCAGTCATTTCAATAGGAATCCACACAAACACAATTTCACGTGTGGGCGATTTCACAACAGGTTCAAGTTGGTAACACAGATTCTCCATGTTGACCAATAGAAAGCTGCTTGGTTTGATAGTGACTTCACTTCTGTGTGAGCTTTGCTACATGCAGCGCTACACTATGAAAGCCACCATGAAATCAAAATCGACAATTCTTGTTTTCGTTTTTTTTTTTTATGGAATATTGCAGTATTTATTATAAATGATTTATCTGTGCACTTCATTATTTTAAAAAAAATTGATGTCCTCGTAATCTTTAATCAAAATAACCTTGTGCAGCGACATCAAAGACTATAGAATAACACAACACGCACTCATATTGATTTAAATGGGTCCCGCCTTCTAAATAAGAGGCAATCGCTGATTGGTAAAGTCACGCGGTAAAGCCCTCGATGCGCACTTTTGCCGTTCCCGCACTGATAAGAGCTCCGCAGCAGAAATCTTCCCGACAGTCAAAGCGTCATTACGTCATGAAAGTGCGGACTAGTAGGAAGACCGCGAGTGTTTAAGGTGCCATTTGGAACAGGGCCTCAGACGTGCGCTTCCTATAGAGATGCACATTTAGGACTGTGCATTAGCTTGATCCAGCCTGAAAATTTTTTTTTTTTGTCATGATTCGAGCGTTTAGAAACAGAATTTATGAGAAAGTTGTCAAATATAAAAAATTTAATTGAAAGCTTGGCAAACAGCTTTGGAGAGATAGGAGCTGCACTTGCATGCCCCCGAGGCGTTTCAAAGATGGCCGCCGAGTAGTGTTAATTTCGTCACCTATTTTTAATTTAGTCTTAGTCTTAGTCTTGTGCCAAATGTCTTTGTTAGTTTTAGTCATATTTAGTCATTCACATATCTTTTTTTGTTAGTCAAGTTTTAGTCGACTAAACGTCCCGTCATTTTAGTCTAGTTTTAGTCAAAAGAAAACTCAAGGTATCTTAGTCAAGTTTTAGTCGACTAAAAGTCTTTTAATTTTAGTCTAGTTTTAGTCAAAAAATGTTAGTCTTTTTTTTTTAAATAACACATTATTACTGAGAGTATTACTGATAAACATTTCAGTAAAAAAAGTGTTTCACATATCTCAAACATTGGTTAAATGTCATAATTACCTGACAAAATACACTTGTCTGGTTTTCAATTTCTGATTTAGGAGACACAATCACAAATGATTAACCTGTTCTGAAGGGTATTTTATTTTAACCAACACAATTCAAAAGCTAGCATGTCTTCGTCGCTCGTCACTCGTGTTCGCTTTGGGTGTTTTGTGTTCAGCAGTTTCGTGTTGCAGCCACAGGCGTATGAGACCTGTAATGCTGCGTTCACACCAAACGCGAATAGAGCGTCAAATTCGCGTCTACCGCGTCTAGTTTGCCGCTTGAACATTTTGAATGCATTCGCGCGTCTAGAGCGAAATAGACGCGCGTAAAAAACAAGCGTTTGAAGCGAAATCCGCTTCTTGTGGGAGGGGTGCTAGGCGGTTGTCTGTTTGCAAGATGGCTGATGTTGATCGTGCGTTCATCGAGAGAGCTACCGCTTTGTATTTGCTCTGAAGAGCAGAACAGCGGCGTAGGGGTCAGCGTCGCCGTACTTGTGTAATGTCTCAAAAGTGAAATGTGTATTTACAACTTACCAGGTTGCCCAATCTCCTCACCGACACTCTTCCAAGCGAGGTCCTTTTTATTCCTGTCTCTATAGAAGTATGAACTTGTCATAAATCTCTGGGTGACTGCTCTGATAATATCAGTCGTTCCTCCATTTTGAATGAGTGACTCCGGGCGGGCCTGCCGCCACAGCTGAAAGCAGGCTCCTGATTGGTTAACGCGGCGCGAATTTACGCCAAAGTTCAAATTTTTCAACTCGGGCGTCAGACGCGAATTCGCGTCAAACGCGTAAATGCACAAAAAGCACCATTCGCGCGTAACGCGCATATCGCGCGAAACGCTCAATTCGCGTCATTCGCGCGAACTAGACGCGCGAATGAGGCGAATTCGCGTCTTCCGCGCCGCGCTAAACGCCTCATTCGCGCCGCGAGACCTCCAGACGCGCGTAAACGCGTCTTTACATTGACTTAACATTGAAATCATTCGCGCCAGACGCTCTATTCGCGTTTGGTGTGAACAC
>RJVU01053643.1:6024384-6058231 GCA_003731715.1 Anabarilius grahami | reverse complement strand
TGTAAACTCCCGCTCATATTTTACATCACTAGAAACTGACGACAAGAGATTCGAAGTTGAAAAACTTGAAATTTCTTTGTTTGAGTTGTCATCGCGCAGAAGACGGAACAACCCCTTACCGGAGCCGTAACGAGCCGCACACGCATGCAGTGTAAACAAGGCTTCAACGAGGCTTAACTTGAGCAACAGCGCGAAGCCGCGAACTCGTTCTGAATTTTTTAAAGGCGTAACAGCTGATGAAAAAGCAGAGACGATTGTAGACGAAAATGAAGAGAGATTTTATCTTAGTTTTTATTTTATACAAAACATTTTCGTCTCGTCTTTTTTCGTCAACAATAATGCATGTTAATTTAGTCTTAGTCAGCGTTTTTGGACAGTGGTGCAGTCTTGTCATCGTCTCGTCTTAGTCATGAAAAAAAAGGTCGTTGACGAACATATTTCGTCTCGTCTCGTCTGACGAAATTAACACTACCGCCGAGTGACTTGTCTTAAAGGGACTTTGGCGACATCTCTTCTCTGATGACATGTTTACTGGCGCAAGGGCGAGACAACCAGTCACTCTCATGACATCTCAGCAATAGCAAACCACAACCATCCAATCAATTTCCAATGGAAAGTCCCACCCTACATTTTTTCTTGTTCGAGAAGCTGTTTCACTCATATACACATCAAAATAGACAATAGTCACACAAGACTATTACAACTTCTGTCACGCTGCCTTTAACAATAGACAATGGACCTTTTTTTGCCCATTAAATTTCGTAAAAATGTTCCGAATGTGAAAGCACCTTAACACTAACATAACCATAAAAATTACAGCTTAACATTATGCCACAAATGTTGTTGATAGAGCTTGTTTTGAACATTAAATATTCAAGGATGTCGTGCAGAGTGCATAATAAGAATATTGCATAGGTGAATGAAAGAGAAATGAGAGGATACACTCACACTAAGACGTGCATCTGCAACACTGTGAGAGCAGCATGAGAACCGCACAGCTGAAGACACTGCTGAGGTGAAGACATGCCAGTTAGCACAACTACCCATTCCCCAATATGCACACACACGCACACACACACGTTTGTTTTTGTGAATTGTGGGGACATTCCATAGGCGTAATGGTTTTTATACTGTACAAACTGTATTTCTATCCCCCTACACTACCCTACCCCTTAAACCTACCCATCACAGGAAACTGATTTATAAGCCTTTTGAAAAGTGGGGACATGGGTAATGTCCTCATAAGTCACCTCTTCTTGTAATACCTATGTCATACCCATGTCATTATACACATTTGTGTCCTGATATGTCACAAAAACGTGCGCACGCACACACACACACACTGAGGGGTGGGGGCCGGGGGAGCCGCAGTCTCCATGGCAACGTTCCCATAGTGCAAAAAAATCATTTAGTCAGAAAGATATTTCACCCGGCTCACTGAGCTGAAAGAGAGATGGGGGATAGAGAGAGAGAGATCAGAAGAGAAAAACTTGAGGAGCAGGCATGGTGTAGAGCTGTTTTTATCACTGTGAAAAAAAAATTATAGACTGAAATTAGTAACATGGTGCAATTATCATTACTGCTAATAGCTGTGAGTGTAATGGAGAATGCTATGTTCATTTTCACAGCCTCAGGGAAAGGAGACATCCATTTCGAAATTGAGATTCATTTTTGTAATGACAACCATGAATATTCTGGGAAAATATTAGTCTAATGTAGTGGTATTTGGGTGTTGCATGTGTACGTGATCATACACCTGTTTTTCCTCACCTCTGCCCTTTGAAATGTACCTTGGAGACATACTATTGTAGTCCCAGTGACCCAGATAGTGGTGGTATGTATTTGGGCGTGTACTGTACGCTCTGGCCGCCTGTTGTGAGTTCCAGATGGCTCTTGTCTCCCAGCAGAGAGGACCAGTAAGGGCCGCGTGTTTTAATCCGTGCCACCTGGAGGACACCTCTCTTGAGAATAATGTCGGACATCCAGGAACAAGACAACATTTTGTGTGATTTTGATAAGTGGACTGCGTAAATGCCTAGGGTGATGCAGAAGAGCTGATAGTTACATACATAGTGACATACCTTATGCCTTTGTAAAAGACACACGAAAGTGAGCATCTCAACAACAGCAAATTTGCATGCATGTTTCTTTTTTTAATTGGGAGGAAATTTCAAATGAGGCAAATAATGTGCATTTTGTAAGGTACATTTTCCACAACATAAATCATTAATGATGCACAAGAGCATC
Organism: Anabarilius grahami; assembly: GCA_003731715.1. Classification (NCBI taxonomy): domain Eukaryota; kingdom Metazoa; phylum Chordata; class Actinopteri; order Cypriniformes; family Xenocyprididae; genus Anabarilius; species Anabarilius grahami. The sequence continues at coordinate 6,055,984 of RJVU01053643.1, read as the reverse complement.
TACATTCGTGTGTGCAGCACAAATAAAAAAGAATTATGGGCCACCTTATTCATTACAATAGGTTCCCCCCTTTATCTGCTGCATAATAACAAAAAGGAAATTCACCTAAAATTAAGTCATCCGCTGCGGTGTTCTAGGAACAGGAAGAGAGAAGAGGCCTACCATAAAACTATATATATATAGATCTGACCATGAAAACTCCCTCTCCTTGGTCTTTAAAATGACTGACATTGACTGAATAATCGAGTTTACCACTCTTATGGAAATATGATATTTATTAATTATTTAAATATGACTAATTTTCAAATTGTAATAAACATCTAAGGAAAATGTTTTNCGGTGTTCTAGGAACAGGAAGAGAGAAGAGGCCTACCATAAAACTATATATATATAGATCTGACCATGAAAACTCCCTCTCCTTGGTCTTTAAAATGACTGACAATGACTGAATAATCGAGTTTACCACTCTTATGGAAATATGATATTTATTAATTATTTAAATATGACATTTTCAAATTGTCATAAACATCTAAGGAAAATGTTTTAGGGTTTCAAATCAGAATGTGACTTTCTGTTACTAGACAGGCCATCGATTTTATAGACGTCCTCTGTAGAGGACATCAGGACTTACAGCATGTTAATCAGGCATTTTGGGGAGACACAACAAGTGAATAGGGTAAGAAATTATATATCAATATTCCGTTGAAATATGAGAACTTCTTATGAAAATGCTGCTAAGCTATTACTCCCATTATTACACTTCTTTTTTCATTACATGTTGCCCCAAGAATACATACAATAATATGCAAATGAAATACAGTGTAAGATACATTGTATAGAATGGGATTACCAATTTATGGCCATGTGTACACACATATTTTGTTATATCTGTCATAAGATAGTTGAGAATCATATATATAAATTAATACGTTTGTTCAGCAAAGATGCATTAACAGTAATGACTTTTATATTATTTCCACAATTTTAATAAAAAGCTGCGCTTTTAAANGGAGACACAACAAGTGAATAGGGTAAGAAATTATATATCAATATTCCGTTGAAATATGAGAACTTCTTATGAAAATGCTGCTAAGTTATTACTCCCATTATTACACTTCTTTTTTCAGAATCATATATATAAATTAATACGTTTGTTCAGCAAAGATGCATTAACAGTAATGACTTTTATATTATTTCCACAATTTTAATAAAAAGCTGTGCTTTTAAATTTTCTATACATCAAAATCCTGCAAAAAAAAATAAAAAATATATGTATATAATATATATCATCTGTGTTTTTTTTTTTTTTTACTGTGATAAGACATGTTTCTTGAGCACCAAATAATCATATTAGAGTGATCTCTGTAGGATCTTGTGGCACTAAAGCCTGGAGTAATGATGTGCAGCTTCATATTACTTATACATTTTTTGCTAACCCCAAACCTTTGAACTGTAGTTTCTTTTCATGCAGTACATGTTCTTCTGTAAATCATTCTATTTATCTAATGGGCAGAAATATGTTTTAGGTTGCAATCATATAGGCAACCTTATAATAAATAATAATTATATATTAATCATGTTTTACTATAGTAGTCAACATTTGAAGTGGATCAAAAAAGTTAATCAAAGCTGTCCTAGGAAGAAGGTTTTAGGACAACTTTGATGAAAGGTTTTGATCCACTTCAAATGTTGACTACTGTATATTGAAATTAGTCAATACAGTCAATTTTTGGGCTTTGTGATGCTGTCAATTAATATATGAAGGAAAGATTATCAGTGGATGTGTCTTTTCTGCAGTTTAATGTGGTCTAATCTGGCCACCCTACATCACAGAGCTGAGCTAAAGCCTCCAAAATTGTGCCACTCCACAAAAGTAAACTCCCTGGAGATGGATGTAGAATAGAGCACAGTAAAAGCATCTCTAAAAAAATCTCATATTTGGACACAGGACACTGGCCCTAAGTTCCGGACAATCATAACTAACCCTAGGGGCCCTCTTCTGTTTACTGACCGTGAAAAGCAAAGGAAGACAGCCAGGGGTTGTAAGAGAATAGCTTTAAATGGGTTAAACTGATTCAGAGCATTGTTTGTATGGGAGGTTTTAAACATAATGACTTGGTGCTCGCTGGAGAGTAAATTCTATTGTTGGAATAAGAGCAAACACGAGAGCGCGCGAGAGCCTCAGGGCCACTTAGCTCGCGGCACGCTGTTCTCATTTGACAGCAGGTTGGGTCGCTCAGGGCCGTCTGAGTAATTATGCACATTCTTGCAGTTAAGAGCAATGGGGACAGGAAACAGGTTGCACACCGACCTAAAAACATGATTCTTTCTCCAATAACTTACCTGTCTCCTCCTTTCTGATAGGCCTATTCAGAGACTGGACTGACTCTGTGTAGGCTTAACATAAGGGTTAACAGGACAGTAATTTAGAGTCCACGTGCCATGTGATTAGACAAAAACAAAACACAGTTATGCAGTATCTTGTCTAGTTGATTTATTTTTGGATGCTTGACTTTGGTGACATCTACTGTTTACTTAGATGATTGCTCTTAAATTTAGAGACCGTTGTATGCCCCCAATAATAATAATAATAATTATTATTATGTAGCCTACGTTTATATAAAAAATGTATTTTCTTAATTAAGTACAATAATGTAATGCCCATTAGAAACCCTTTAGATATATATACAGTCAAACCAAAAATTATTCGGACATTTTTTATATTTTTGATATATTTTTACTAGTGGGTGCAGGACACTATAGTTCATTTATGTAAGTGAGGATAGCAAAATAAAGTCAACTGTGACATATCATACCAAACATTCTTCATATAGTGGACTACCAGTAAAACTGCTAAAAAATTTGGGGCCAAAAATTATTCAGACACTTTGACCTGACCATGTTTTGCTTAACTGTTATCTGACATAATTAAGATTTTTTTGAGATCTTGTCATATTTTATTACCATTTTCTTTAACTATAGTAAATAAACTGTAGCCTAATAATGAATGAAATGTTCAAGGTGTCTGAATAAATTTTGGTTTGACTGTGTGTGTGTATATATATATATATATTTGTATAGCACCATTCATACAAGAAATGCATCTTAAAGTGCTTTACAATGTCTTCATTGTAACTACTTCATTAAAACAGATAAAATACCACAATGTAACGTAAGATTTAAGATGAGACCCACTATAGAGTGAATATAGAGTTCATAACAAAAGGTGCAAATTAAAACTAAGTAGGATAATAAATACGCATTCGTAGGCTCCAGCATTCCTGCGACCATACATAGAACAAGCGGTGTGAAATAAAGGATGGATGGATATTTTTTGATGGATGCAAGGTTATATTTTTAGGTTGGTTTGAAATTTACGTACTCTTGGTATATAAATCGATCACTCATAAATCGATTCACCAACCCAGTCATTTTCCGGATCTAAGACCAGACCGGATTGTCGATTGCCGAGCGTAAATCCAGATATTTGTTGTCATCAGGATCTACATGAACGTTCAGATGAAGCTTTCAAAATACAACTAAAGGCGGCTGGTTTGCATATAATCCATATCAATGACTGTATCAGTCCGTTTTATTCTTATTAAAAGTCAGATCTACTAATTACTAGCAGGTAAGGCACACGAGCTAAATTAGCATTTGAGGATAACGGCTAACTAACATGCTTGGACTTGTATGTGTAAGACTTAAATGTGTTGTATGTGTGTTGTCAGAGTGTATGTTTTAGATCATCTGTATTTGCGTTATATTTTAACGAATTTGCTGTTTAATTGGATGAGAAAAGAAAAAGAAAAAATATAGATATAAATAAGCCAAAATGAGGCTGTCTGTCTTTTTTTGACACGGATTGAATCATTAAAAATGTCTTTATAGGCGTTTCACTTGGTATTGAGACGCAGCAAATGTGTATGTCATGGTTCGGTATCCTAACTTTTAGAATAGACATGATAATAATATAACAAAGCTTTACAGTCAATAGTCACATTAAACACATTAAAGGGCAAGTGCACTACAATAATTACATATTATATAGATTATTTAATATTTACAGCAAATGTTTCGTATTGATCTAATGTTTGTCTTGGTTGTAGACCCAAGGTGACCCATATGGACCCCACCTCCAAGTCTGGGTTGAATCAGGTGTCAGATGTAGTGTTTGTCATAGAGGGAACTGCAAACCTTGGTCCATATTTTGAATCCCTTCGGAAGAATTACATACTACCGACTATAGAGTAAGAGTCGTCACCTGTTTATCCATGCTGACATTGGTTAGACTTCTTTACCAACCTACTTTGTATGATCTCAGGTATTTTAATGGAGGACCACCTGCTGAAACTGATTTTGGAGGAGATGTGAGTTGGATGAGTCTGTTTACACTTTCGCTTTACATGACTGCTATCATTTCAGGTATCACATCTGATGATCTTTTTTCTTTTTCAGTATGGTGGCACTCAGTATGGACTGGTGGTCTTCAACACAGTGGACTGTGCTCCAGAATCCTACGTCCAGTGCCACGCTCCAACCAGCTCCGCTTTCGAGTTTGTCTCTTGGATTGACAGCATTCAGTAAGGGCTTCCATTATTCCATCATATTTGCATTTTACGATAGGAACTCTGAGATAAAAGTGTGCTCTTGCATGTTTAGATGAGCTCTTAGTTATGGGTGTATGTCTGCTTTAAAGATTTTCCTGTTTTAAATGCTGAGAATTACAACTTTTACGCTGATGCTTTTTGCACAGATTCATGGGAGGCGGAGCAGAGAGCTGCAGTCTCATAGCTGAGGGTCTTTCCGTGGCCCTACAGCTCTTTGACGACTTCAAAAAGATGAGGGAGCAAATGTGAGTACTTGAACTTGTTCTGTGGAGTCAAAATTCTGCTGTCGTCTTATTTCTCCATTTTTACTAAGATTTGGGATGCAAAAGATACAATATAATTTGTGATTCACACAAAATTATGTATAGAAACAGATTCATACAAGCAGATTTTGTTTGCGATACTAAACTTATGACAATGCATTTTTAGGGATGACATCATCACACACACACCATTTTATAAAAGAACAGGCTGGAGACCGCAATGTTGTTGTTGTTTTTTAAACTTAACTATTGTTTCTCTCTTCAGCGGTCAGACCCACAAGGTTTGTGTGTTGCTGTGTAATTCTCCTCCATACTTACTACCGGCTGTGGAGAGCGTCAGCTATACAGGCTGCACCGCAGACAGCCTGGTCCAGATCATACGTGACGTGAGTCTGCACTGCATCTGCCTGTTTAATAAGTTATTTCTATTTGTGAGAGTGACGTTGTAATGATAGACCGTGTAATGCAATGTATTTGCCTTGATACTGATCATACTAGTTGATGCTATCATAGTCTACAGTATGAAATGTTATAATGTTATTTTTTCCACTGTGTAGTCCTGCCAAATTTTAAGATCAGCCATTTATTTATAGAAGGTGTTGTCTGTTTCTCGTGTGTGGTTAATGAATTTATGATCATTTTTATTTTTTATTTATTTTTTGGCTGTAGAGGGGGATCCATTTTTCTGTAATTGCCCCAAGGAAACTTCCAGCACTTCGATCTCTTTTTGAACGAGCATCCTCGGTAGCAGGTGCACCAGAATCCTCACACCCAGACTACAGTCAAGACCCCTTTCACATGGTGTTAGTCAGGGGCATTGCACTTCCTGGTAAGAAAGACACTTGTCTTGATGTGTTTATGAATGTGCTGTGATATAACCTCAACAGTGTCAGCAGATGGACAGACCTCTTTTGGCACATGGCAGAATATGAGATAAAGTAGTATTTTATTGTATTATTTAGGAGTGTAACAATGCGCTCATTCCATGATTCGTACAATTCACAATACTGAACTCATGATATGATACATATAGCAATACATCAATACTTTTTTTTTTTTACAACTTTAAGTCAAGGTTTTTTATTATTATTACTTCTAAGACATATGATAAAATGTTTACAAAAATGAACTTGATTAAAATGCTAAAATAGAGGCTTGGACTTGGTCTTGGTCCCCAGCGCACATTCAATATTCATGATTCTGAAGCTGAAAATACAGAATTATGTATGGTTTGTGTATGCTTGCTCTGTCACTGACTATGTACATTTAAAATATTGTAGGTCCTTTTTCACTGGTAAAATCAGACATTTGGCATTATCAGGACCCACAAATATTCCCCTATTGCATTATTATGCATTATATTCAACATTGTATATAGTAGTTTAATTTAGTAGTGTCACTGAAACTGTAAATTTAATTTTTTTTCTCAGCTAGTATACTTGTGCTTTCTAAAAACACGATATTGTCATTTAAATGATGTCTGTGCTTTCAATTTGAGGAGTGCCGCTCCAGCACGTATGCGCTTCAGATGATCAATACAGTCAATCACAGTTCTAACTGCAAAGTGTGTCAAAATGACTGTTCCCAAACTTTAAAGGGTTAGTTCATCCAAAAACTCTTCATTTCATGTCGTTCTCACTCGTCACGTAGGCACACATTTGCACGTCTGTGTTTACTACAGTATGTGTGTTGATCAGTAAATCTGTTCAGTCTTCAGAAGACTAAGAATACTTAAAATGCTCGACTGATTATTTTTACAATGCCTTTATGACCTTTTTAGGTTTTAGGGGAATGGTCTTTAAATGGAGGGACAGAAATCTCTCAGGTTTCATAAAACAAATCTAAATTTGTGTATGAAAGTTGAACAAAAATCTTTTAGGTTTCAAATGACGTGAAGATGTGTCTTGGATAAAACTAACTCTATATTGCAATACATATCGTTCACATCACCAAGACATATGGTCACAATTTTATATCATAATACATTGATCTTTCATTAGACCCCTAGTAGTATTAGATTTGCTCTGGTTAATGCTTTGTTACATGTTTGTGTGTGTCCAGTTGCTCCTGGAGGAGGTTCTGGTCCAGTCTCCCTTAAACCTGTCTTGCCACCTGTGTCCCATTCTCCACTGGGCACTGTAGCCCAGACTCCTCCTCAGATGAGTACAGCCCTTCCATTCCAGGTGTGTGACAGTTAATGGAAATTAATAGAATTATATAACTTCATTACATATACTCTAAGTTTGGGGGTGTAAATATACAGTACAGTCCAAAAGTTTGGAACCACTAAGGTTTTTAATGTTTTTAAAAGAAGTTTCGTCTGCTCACCAAGGCTACATTTATTTAATAAAAAATACAGTAAAAACAGTAATATTGTGAAATATTATTACAATTTAAAATAACTGTGTACTATTTAAATATATTTGACAAAGTAATTTATTCCTGTGATGCAAAGCTGAATTTTCAGCATCGTTACTCCAGTCTTCAGTGTCACATGATCCTTCAGAAATCATTCTAATATGCTGATTTGCTGCTCAATAAACATTTATGATTATTTTCAATGTTGAAAACAGTTGTGTACTTTTTTTTTCAGGATTCCTTGATGAATAGAAAGTTCAAAAGAACAGCATTTATCTGAAATACAAAGCTTCTGTAGCATTATACACTACCGTTCAAAAGTTTGGGGTCAGTAAGAATTTTTATTTTTATTTTTTTGAAAAGAAATTAAAGAAATGAATACTTTTATTCAGCAAGGATGCATTAAATCAATCAAAAGTGGCAGTAAAGACATTTATAATGTTACAAAAGATTAGATTTCAGATAAACACTGTTCTTTTGAACTTTCTATTCATCAAATAATCCTGAAAAAAAATATTGTACACAAATATTTTGTACAATTGTACACATTAAATGTTTCTTGAGCAGCAGATCAGCATATTAGAATGATTTCTGAAGGATCATGTGACACTGAAGACTGGAGTAATGATGCTGAAAATTCAGCTTTGCCATCACAGGAATAAATTACTTTGTCAAATATATTTAAATAGTACACAGTTATTTTAAATTGTAATAATATTTCACAATATTACTGTTTTTTACTGTGTTTTTAATTAAATAAATGTAGCCTTGGTGAGCAGACGAAACTTCTTTTAAAAACATTAAAAATCTTAGTGGTTCCAAACTTTTGGACTGTACTGTATATATATATATATATAATATATGTATATATATATAATATGTATATATATATATGTGTGTGTGTGTGTGTGTGTATTCATTCAGCCGCAGTTCACATAATTATACATAACATAAAGTATGATTGTTGTAAGTTTGAGGCCAGCAAATTGAAAATATGTGTAACAAAATCATGGTCGATCTCACATTGTTCAGATCCAAGAAGATGCCAGTCTGCACTGTTTGCCACAGGCAGGGAAAATAGGGACAAGTAGGGAAAATTGGGACAACGAAAATGTATGCCATTTTAATAAACAATTAATTGTCTCCGTTGACTTACCATTGGCAGGTGAGGTAAAAGGTTAATTCTTGGCTCTGTCTGTCTCATTGCTTTAGTGATGTAGAGTAATCAGAGCGCTTATCTCAATAACAGGCTGATCTCAGTCTACTCATTCTGAACCTTTCTGTGCCTAATTGAAGGGACATTATAGGCAATTTTCAGCATACAGAGCCTCATTTTGATTCTTAAGATTAAGACTAACTGCTGTTATAATCTCATTTGAATAGATCTAAGTGGTAGATGAGATGTGCATGAATGCATTTGTATTCTGAAGAAAGATCTGGCTTTGTTTTCAAATGAGGCTGTGCACACTAATGATAAGGCCTCATGAATGTTGTCCTTCTGTTATACACACACACAAACACTCTCACTCTCTCTTCCCATAGAATACTTCTCTAAACGCGGCCCATGATGCAGCACAGAAGGCGTTAGAAGCTGCAAATCAGCAACAGAAGAGTCGATGTGAGTCAAATTGTATTTATGCTTCTTGGATCTTCTGCTGTGTTCCTGCTTCACCTATTTTCTGTATTTGAAACACCATTTACTGAGTTGTTTTTGTTTTGTTTGCAGTTCCTCAAATGCCAACTCCTCCTTTCAGCCAACCACCGGTTCTCCCATCAGGAGGTAAACCCAGCCTATCTACAGTTACCACAGTGTCACCGCCAGTGTTAACACAGCAACAAGTTCCACCTCAGCAGCCACAACAGCAACCACAAGTCCCACCACCAGGCCCGCCCGCACCCAACCAGCAACCTCCTCAGGCCCCTCAGCAGCAGCCCAACAATCAGCAGACGCCTCCACCAACTCAGCCTGGCATGGTCAGACTTGAGAAATGTATTTCTGTGGATATTGTTTCATGTTTCATTTGGATTCTTACTCTCCATCATGCTCTTGCCCTTTCAATATATTCTTATTTTTCAGACTGCTGTTCCTGCACCTCAGGCTGGGGCACAGCAGGGTGTTGCCAACAAGATTGTGGCATGGAGTGGAGTTCTAGAATGGCAGGAGGTGAGAAGCTTATACTAGTGATGTCATGGTAATATTTGCATACTGAATGGTTATTAGTAGGGCTGCCCCCTAATAGTCAACCTAACGTTAGTCGACAAGAAGAGGCTCAGTCGAGCAAATTTTAATTAGTTGGAAATTACTTGCAAAAAATTGTCTACAGGAAGTGGCGAATTTACACAGTCTCTGAGAGACAAATCGTAACAGCTGGTCCATGTGGTAATTACAGTATTCCCCTATCATTCATCGACCTAACTGTGGCTTATCATTTGAAACATGTAAGTAGTTAGCCTAACGTTTGCTACTTTACATGACTGCTTGCTCTAATGTTAACCTGAATAAATGCTCTATTATTGGCGCATATCCAACCGCAGTAATTTTTTCCTGATAACAGCGGAAAGAACTTTAAAAAATAATGTGTCATTTTTACAGATAATAGACATACAGATTAGAGTCTGTAAAGATTCAAAACGGTAAGGTGTACACTTAAAAAAAACAAAAAAACGGTGCTTTTGTAAAATAAAGAAAACAAACGGTGCGCTTTCTGCCATGTCAGTCTCCGTGCACTGAAGTGCGTCACAAAAATGAACTGAAACTCAAGAGACATGAGAAATGTCTACTTTTAAATGAACCAATTCAAATCAAAAACAAATATTATCTGATTATGTAATCTGTATGAAATGTCCATTTCTCTCTATACTGCAGAGATGGCGATTCAGCATTATCAATCTTTGCAGCCAACACTGACTCAGTAATCACTAGTTTAGTAATAAATTATTAAAATGTTCAGACAGTCTCCTTTTGTTTTTTTTTAGTTTTTTTCCTGACAAGTGAAAAGCTTTATGTGTGCGCTTGAGCGCTTAATTTATATTTTTAAGGCTCAATGTTATGGATTGGTATTTCTCTGTAATGTAGAACAATGTTAGCAATGTTACATATAATATTCTTTACCTCCCCCCCAGTACATATTTAAGTAATTAAATTAATATCATAAATGTGCAATTAGTCAACTGTTGGCTTAAATTAATGACTACTAGTTGACTAGAAAAATCTATAGTCGGGGGCAGTCCATGTGATTAGTCTTCATCGGAAATTTGGTTTACTACTGGAAAACACCATAATTAGGGCCTCAATGAATGTTTCCAGTGCTTTATAGAATGATAGTGATGATGACATTAGATATGTTTCCGTCCAAGTTGCAACATTAATTTGGTAGTTATGGTAGTTAAGAATAACCTGACAAGATATTTAACGTTGCTGATATGTACACTGAAGACTGGAGTGATGCTGAAAATTCAGCTTTGACATCACAGGAGTAAATTGCATTTTTAAATATTTTCAAATATAAAACAGTGGTATTGTTTTTGTAACAATACAGTAACAATATTACTGTTTTTGCTGTATTTTGGATCAAATAAATGAAGCCTTGGTGAGCAGAAGAGACTTCTTTTAAAACATTAAAAAAATCTTACCATTCAAAAACTTTTGACCGGTAGGTGTAAGAAATTAAAAAGGACTTTAAAATGAAGTATTAATAAATAATAATAGTATATAATACTAAAATAAACACTGTTGCTAGCTACGACAGCGTTTAGGAAATTTTCTATTCTTTCTGTTATATGGATAGTGTCCTAAACAACCGCCTGCACCAACCAGGTGTGCGAGGAGTGTTTGTTAGTGGTTTACAACTGGAAAATGAAACCTAATTGGTGTCTGAATTAATCTCTCTGAAAGACCCTCATAACTCACCTATGAAATGTAGGCTTTTCTAGATGTGTGACAAAGATTGATTTGCTCACTGAGACCGAATCTGGTAAAGCTATCTAGTCACATTTCATTGATGTATTGTTAGGTGACCCGTGGGTATTGTGCCTGAGGTGCCATTTGCACAGACTGTAATGGGATCAATGAAGTTTCTTGATTTCTGTTTGATTTATGGGAGAGACCCTCTCTTTAGATTAATGAAGCTCTATTGACCATTCCACAATGGCCATGAGATCATCTCAGGGGGCGTCTCAGCAATGAATGTTCTCAAGCACACAATTGACTATTGAAATGTTTTGATTTGACAATGGGTCAACACAAATGATCAGGAAACAAAAACACAGATGCACACGCCGTGGTCATTATCACCATCTGGTCAATAACATGCCAGCAAACCAGTGTGCGCTTATCAAGCATGGCGGCACGCTCCGTTGCTGAGGCTTGTCGCGGAGTCACCATCTGGATGATGAGTTCACACAGCTCACCGCACACTATTCGCAAACACAAACACTGCCAAGCTGCGCTGTGTAAATTAAATCAATAGTAATTCTGCGGCATTCTGTCGATCAGCAGATGAATACTGCATTTTATCCACACTGTCCTTTTGCAGGATACTGTAGGATGGTTTGTAGTGAGGATGTGCAAAACTGGTACTGTTTTCAAAATCAACTAGTTGTTGGGTTGCCTAAGTCAACAAGTCTGTCTAAACGAAGCCCTGGAAAACTTAGGTTCCATCAGTCATGTTTCCTGGGGGGAAACACAGTTTTGATTGACATAATAACATAGCAGCTGTTCCATTGCCAGTGCAATCTCTCTTGTTGTGGAAGTTGCACACACAGGTTGTTTATTTCGCCGAGACCTCCTGCCTTGAGTCCCATCATCCATCTCTGCCAGCAAGGTCTTTTTACTCTGTATGTTAACCTCTTCATCTTATTCTGCCTCTCCTTTTTCCCTCCCCCTGTCACCTCTCCCTCTGTCTCCATCAATCACCGCAGAAGCCCAAGGCTTCCTCCATGGACTCCAACACAAAACTTACACGCTCCCTGCCCTGCCAGGTCCAAGTCAGCCAAGGGGAGAATCTGTGAGTGACTCCCGTTTGGCCCAGATTTGCATAATGTAGGATAAATGGTAGAGATGCACAGAGAGAATGAAGTGGTGTTTTTTTTTCCCCTCTTTTGTTTCAGAAATACAGACCAGTGGCCACAGAAGCTGATCATGCAGCTCATCCCTCAGCAGCTCCTGGTAAATGTGAACGTTGTCATTCCCTGCAGGATATATTACTCTGTTTGCAAAGGAAGCAGGATTTCTTTTCATTCTTCTTTTTCTTGTTCTACTACTACTACTACTTGTTGTTCTATTTCTTCTTCTCCTTTATTATCTTTCAGTGTTTTCTCCATCTTTTTCTTTTCCTCCATTTTCTGTCATCTCCTCCTTTTTCTTCTTCTCTTCATTATTGCTCTCCATGCATCTTCTCGATCTTTTCCTCCTCCTTTTTTCTGCTCCATCATCTCCTCCTCTTCCATAATCGCCATCTCCTCCTTTTTCTTCGTCATATTTTTCTCCTCCTCTTCCTGCATTTATTTTTCTGCACCTTTTCTTTTCCCCTTCCAAATACTTTTCTTCTCCTCCTTCTTTCCCTTCTCTTCCTTAATCATCTCCTCATTTTCTCCTTTTTCTTCCCTTCTCTTTTCCTACTCCATCATTATCTCCTCCTCTTCATTTATTATCATCTCCTCATTTTCCTTGATCATCTTTTTCTCATAATTCCCTTTCTCCCCCTTTATCTTCTCCTTGTCCTTGTCCTCCTTTCTCCTCCATCTTCTTCACCTGCTCTTCCTTCATCTTGTCCTTCTACTCTTTTTGATTCACTCCCCGCGTTTGACTATGCATATTTCCTTGCTACACACTGTATGCTAAATACAGTATGTTAAATGAGTAGAATGTCCATTTATAGACTATTCTTTATACAAAAATAATACCTTTAAAAAATAATTAGACTTTATACTATACATGTATGTAATTTAGATCAATATTTAAATTAGATCAATTTTAAGATCTATTGACTTTAAACTGTCATTTACACTGCTTTTGTTGATGTCATCCTAATATGCTGAATTGTTGGTCAAATGTCTTGGTTATTAATAAAATGATCCATATGTCTACCTGTCTTTTTTTATAGACTACTCTGGGCCCTCTGTTCAGGAACTCTCGTATGGTGCAGTTTCTCTTCACTAATAAAGATATGGAGTCTTTGAAGGGACTGTATCGCATTATGACCAATGGATTTGTAAGTACATGAACAGCATCATATTTATAATCTCCTTCTGTAAGATACGTCAGTCAGTTCAAGAATTAATATTCAGGCTAATAACTTCTCATATAGAACAGGTTTTTGTGTTGTCTATGCATATATCTCTGCTTATTTTTAGTGTATTATCGTTTGCAGACTACTGAAGAGAATGTGATAGTATGTAATAATGCTCTTCAGCCTCTTGGGGGAGTTATTTCTCTGCTTTTAAGTGTCACTGCAGCAAAATAAAAAGATTTTCACTAGATTTAGCTATAAGAAAAAAAATCTCATAAAAAAAGAAAATAACAACAGCAAAGTCACATAGCCAGCATTTCCTCTGAAAATGAAAGGCGATGAAATGAACCTTTACCCTGGAGCTAGATCCTTTGACGTAGACTAGGAGATGTCAGTAGTGAATCACCATTAACACTGATTAAATTCAGTTTTAGGTTCAATCTGTGTCTGGGAAACGGCTGTTTAATTCGTTTTAATCCTGTCTTCAAATATAATCGTGTAGGCCCAGGCAGCTCTCTAGTCACTCTAGTTGTGTGAGCTGTCTAGATGTGTGGATTGGCACATAGTTTGATGTATATTCTGTGTGTGTGTATGTGTGTGTGTGTAGGCTGGCTGTGTGCACTTCCCCCACAGTGCGCCATGTGAGGTGCGTGTGCTGATGCTGCTGTACTCGTCTAGGAAGAGGATCTTCATGGGACTCATCCCTAATGACCAGAGCGGATTCGTCAATGGTATTCGGCAGGTCATCACTAACCACAAACAAGTGCAGCAGCACCGCTCGGTGAGTCACACGAAATGTTGTTGTTTTCAGTACAAATAAACAGTTATTGCTATGATGCAAACTAAGCAGCATAAAAATGTAAAATTGTTAAAGTGCCCCTATTATGCCTTTTTTAAGGTTCCTAATATTGTTTTGGGAGTCTCCTACGACAGGTTTACATGCATGCAAGGTCAAAAACACTTTCGTTTTCTCATAATTTACATTTAATTTCACCTGAGTTTTCAATCTTTTGTAAACGACTCGTTTGAAGCAGTTCAATGAATCAGTCTCTCTAAACCCCTCCTTTCCGTGAGCCTACACTGCTCTGATTGGTCAGATGGCCCAATCCTTTGTTAATGGTCTACTGTGCGCACCGCACACCCATTGCTATAACTGAATGATGGCTATCAATTCACAAGACATTTTGTCTACAATGTATGGACAGAAAAGATAGCATCGATTTTACCTTATCAATTCGAGCCCGAGTCTGACAATTAAACGTCTGAAATAGTCGATCAACCAGAAACTGATTCGCAATCACGACTGGAGTACGATGTTTCTATATGGTAAGTGTCACCTTATTTGTTTATAAGACGTGATAGCAGCGTTACTGTTATACTGCGCACCTGTGGGAACTGTATCAGAATGCTAAGGGAAGCTGAAAACCTCTAACATTAGATAAACATTTAGGCCAGATGTGTACAGATTTTTTTATCATACCTATTAACAAAGAGAAATGGATATATCATTACAATGCGTGTTTACTGTTTACAGAGAGAATACTTCAACTAATTAGTGCAGTAACATCCTATTACAATACAGATAGAGCTCCACTCTATTGTAATAATAAAAACAGGACGTTAGCCGAGAACAAACGTGAATTGCTAATAATGCATTAGACTAATGCAAAAAAAAGAAGTCGTGCTCCATCCTTGATCATTACTCCAAGTAATAAGACAGACAAGCTGCATTAATCGACACATTTTTAGACCATATTGGACCCACATCTGAATAGCAGAACTACAGAAACGTGAGTTAGCCGGTTAGCAGGAGACATACAGACTAGGGTGTACGTTACACAACATAACATACAAAACTATGAATCTTGAACGATCGCTAGAAAATATGAACATCAATTATTAATCATACTTACAGGCTGAGATTCAGAGGAGGAAGCTGGTCCAAATAAACTGGTCATTGATCCAGATTTTGAATCTTGCGTTAAACTCCCCGAGTTTTGAGAAGCAGTCGTCAGTAAAATGATGGGAACACAACAAAAGATTGCACTACTGTGGTATTGTTGAACAAATTAATTTTTACCTGGCGTCTGCGCGCGCAATAAGTGGGCGGGCAATATGCTAATGTTTCGGTGTGATGTCACAATGAAACGGCTTGGGATTCGTTTTACAAACGACTCGTTTTATTGACTCAGAGTCGACTCTTACTTTTGAGAGACAATAACTTTATATACGATGCACTTTCAGATTTAAAACTTTGCAGGATGTTTTTTATTCACTTAGAGCTGTTACACACATGAAAGGTAATTTTCAAAAATCCATAATTGGGGCACTTTAATATAATACACGAAAAACATGCACACATGAAATTCACATCTAAAGTAACACTTTTTGTTTCTGTAAAATGTTTACGCGTAAAAGAACAAAAGTTATTTAACAGTTTATTTAAAAATGAAATCAATCCAGTTATGTTTGTTGTGTCTTGTGAGCAACTGTCACTGGTTTTGCATTTATGTTGTACACATACTGCACACAGCGTCTAAAATTAACACTTGCTAAGTAGGGATGCACCATACTGATTTTAACAAACAAATATTTGGCTGATACGATATTTGTCACTTGCTCTCTGATTTTAAATTTTGTTATTAAAATAGATAGTATTTTTGAAAAGTTCAAAAACACATTAAGTTGTACTAGCTAGTTTATTGCTGCATCATCAAATAATTTCTAATGAACATGGGTTGGATCCATTTAACATTCAGCAGGCCTACATAAATACAACAGAACAAAGATACATATGAAATAAACAGTGCTTTTTCAGGTACATAAATAAAGGAAACAAATTATAAATTAAATGCATATTAATCCTTCCTTATTGTAACAGACTTTATTGTGGTTAATCTTCTAATTTGTTTTTGTATACATTTTAATATTTTTTGTAAGTTTAAATATGTATGAGATCTGCACTACCTTCTTTACTAAGGCGGGACTCTTATTTTGACGGGTGTTCTAGTCTACGGATCTAGAGAGAGCACACAGTTCTTTGGAGTTTTTTTTTTTACAGATTTAAAGGTGCCCTAGAATAAAAAATTGAATTTACCTTGGCATAGTTGAATAACAAGAGTTCAGTACATGGAAATGACATACAGTGAGTCTCAAACTCCATTGTTTCCTCCTCCTTATATAAATCTCATTTGTTTAAAAGACCTCCGAAGAACAGGCGAATCTCAACATAACACCGACTGTTACGTAACAGTCGGGATCATTAATATGTACGCCCCCAATATTTGCATATGCCAGCTCATGTTCAAGGCATTAGACAAGCCAGTATTAACATCTGGAGCAGCACAGCCGAATCAACAGACTTTATGCAGGTAAGCAAGCAAGGACAACTGCAAAAAATGGCAGATGGAGCAATAATAACTGACATGATCCATGATATCATGATATTTTTAGTGATATTTGTAAATTGTCTTTCTAAATGTTTGGTTAGAGACAAGACTGTCGTTATTTTCATTTTTTAAACACTTGCAGTCTGTATAATTCATAAACTCAACTTCATTCTTTATAAATCTCTCCAACAGTGTAGCATTAGCCGTTAGCCACGGAGCATAGCCTCAAACTCATTCAGAATCAATGTAAACATCAAAATAAACACTGTACTCACGCGATTAGACATGCTGCATGACGAACACTTTGTAAAGATCCATTTTGAGGGTTATATTAGCTGTGTGAACTTTGTTTATGCTGTTTAAGGCAAGCGCGAGCTCCGTGGGCGGAGAGCACGAGAATTTAAAGGGGCAGCAGCCTAAATCGGCTCATATTTAATGATGCCCCAAAATAGGCAGTTAAAAAATGAATTTAAAAAAATCTATGGGGTATTTTGAGCTGAAACTTCAGACACATTCAGGGGACACCTTAGACTTATATTACATCTTTTGAAAACACTTTCTACGGCACCTTTAAAGTTTGCCAGTTTATTAAGCACCCCCTGAAAAGGCATGAGGTCTGTATGTAATTGTTTACTACTTTTAGTTGTAGTAAGTGTTTTGTGTAATTCGCTGTATGTTGATGATAATGCAACGGAGAGAGAGTGAGTTTAATTGTGCTGTGTTTTGTTTAGCTCTTATGGTAAATTTTTTTTTTTCTTCAGAGTGAAAACGGACGCAATAAATCATCAGTAAAGTTTTGGCCATCATTCGGGTGGGGTCAGCTACACTTATGAAAGTTACAAAAGTTATTTAGTCAAGAATAGTGTGCGATTTTCTTGTCTTTTGTTATTTGATTAACATTAAAGCGCAGACAGCTACTCGGATCATGCAACAGACAGTGCCTCACGCAGTTAATTAATAAACCATCAGTTTGTTATATCGGCTTTTTTCCTGCTATAGCCGATATGCCGATGGTTGTAAATTGAGCAAAGAACGGACGATAAATCGGTGCATCTCTATTGCTAAGTGCTAATTGCGAGTAAAAAGTAGCTTTAGCCATTTAAAACAAAGCTTAGTACCTTTTTATAGGGGTGGTTCATTGGGATTTCAAATTTTTTACATTAGTTAGTGGGTAATGTTGCTGCTTGAGCATAAACAGTATCTGCAAAGTTACAGCTCAATGCAAACGGAGATATTGTCTTTTAAAGTTATGGCAGTTGCCTACAATTATGACTGGTTTGGACTACAACAAGCTTCTTCCTGGGTTGGTGACATCATAAACCCTGCAATTAAACCCTGCCCCCCGGGAACACGCAACAAAGTGGGCGAGGACATGTCGCGCGCATACAAGTTTTCTGTGTTTGGGCTTCCTAGGGACGCTGGACTTTGTGAACAATGTTTAAAATTTGTTTAATTCTGTACCTGACAATTATAATGTTAATTTAGCTGTCTGTGCTGCACATTTTACGGAAGACAGCTTCCAGAATCTACACGAGTTCAATGCTGGATTTGCACAAAGGCTAGTACTGAAAGATGAAGCAGTTCCCACTTTAAAAGCAGAAGCTGCTGTTTATGGGCCCCAACCTGTACGTATGTTTTATTGTTTATAAAGTTATAGTTTCTGGGATGTAAACAAAGACAGCGTTTGAATTTGAAAGCTTTTGAAAGCAGGTGTCTATCAGCGGACTGGTCCGCTCCCATTTGTATCTGTGCAAGCATTCGGTGAAGAGCGTAATTGATGACTATTTACAACGTTTTTGAAGCGTTGATCATTGAAGCCAATCACAGATATATCTGATGAGCGCGTCAACACAATGGCCAATCAGAGGTGTTTACGAATTCGCTCAACAGCGCTCAAAGCATCACATTTTTAAAATTTTAGTACCAACGTGGTACCGAAGTCGGTACTTTTGACAACTCTACTTTGGAAGCATAAGATCCCACCCTCCCATCAGAGCGTCTCCAAAGGCACACCACCTCCAAAATCACACAGCACATAGCAGAATCTGCAGAGCGTCAATAGAGACTTTGTTAAATTACCTCCTGTCTAAAATCACATAACATTACAATAATGAACGTAAACAATTTACAGAGCTCTTAATTGTACCTCCATGTGGCCTGTTGCACAAAGCCGGTTTCAGTTGCTACCCAGGTAAGTTAGAGATTAGTTTGAGCAAACTCTGAGCAAAGTGACACGTGTCTGATGCAATAAAGCCACTCCCCCTGTATCTCTCGCTCCAAATTAAACCAGATTAGTGTAAAATAAATTTTAGAGACATATATTTTGCTGCTAATAATTTTTTATATTTACATATGGATTATAATTATGTATGATTAATGTAATATTTATATTATTATTATATTAATTGACAATTAATATTAAGCTTTGCTTTTAAATTAATATAAATATAATACATTCATTAAAAGTGTATGTGTATTCATTCGAGCTCTTTGTGAACCTATATAAATTATTAGGCCTATTTCTTTGATTCACATTTATTGATATAGTCAGATATTTTCTTTCAGCTGCCTTCTCAAACTTTTACTGAAGCAGCAGTGTTAATTCCTGTATTTCATTTTTTCAACAATACTTTAATCTTCAGAAGTGAATCAAACGGATGCTCTCCATGCTCCATGTGATTGGCTGTTTGCCACACGCATCACACTTTCGGGTGCACGCGCTTCAGAGTTAATCGCAAACTCTGGATAAAACCTGAATAGACAGGGAACGTTTATATTGAGCATTGTGAGCCTGATGAACCTGATCTAAACCAGGTTGGGGTTATCTGGATGTCAACTCTAAACATACTCTAAAACTCAGAGTTTGTTCAGCTAGCTTCATGCTACAGGCCTCTGACTGCTGTAGATTCATTTCAGTGTTGATAGTGTTGACATAAGAAAAAGAGGGAATTGTTTTCTGGTAATCAACATTATGCCACAGGTGATGTTGATTTGAGCATAACTTGGATTGAACCTGTAGAGAAAAAAAATCATGTTTTTGCAAACATGAGTGCACATACATGCAAAATCAATTATGCAGTCCCCCACTGAAAATGTGCATGCACATGAACTCTAGCATAACAGTTTACAATAATGAAAACGTATTTACACACAAATATACAATCATGAAAAGAACAGCATTTTTTTTTACTTTTAACAGAAACCAAAAAGCTATTTTGCTTAAAGTGTACTTATGCTGCATTTCTTTAGTTCTGTCAGTAATTCATTGTATGTCCTTTTCTTGGATAAACAATGCTGGTCAGATGCAACCTGGACAGGTCCCACCCAATCAGAACTTCCTCAACAGACCGCCGGGCCCCATCCCCGTTACGCATGGCAACGTGCAACAGCAGGTAAAGCAGCAGTGCCTCCCCCTCTCTTCTCTTCCCTGCCCTGCTCTCTCACTGTCTCTCTCACTGTCTCTCTGGCCCCGTGCACGCACCCCGTTTGTATTTCTCCTTGGCTTGAGATGGAATGTGCATGCTGTTCTAAACCCTCCTCGTCCCCTCTTTTCTGTCCCTCTCTTTCTGCTTCAGTCTGTGGTGGTGGGCTTGCCCTCCGTCAGTCAGGTCACACTGATGGAGGACCAGCAGAGACAAAACAACATGGTGAGAATCAGAAACACAATTATACACGCATACATGCATACACGCAGGACCATGTTTCACTGCAAACACAGGATTTCACCACTTGATTTTCTGCCATTTCAGCACCTTGTGAACAGAGCTGTGTGTTAAAGGGGACATTGCTGAAAGAAGTCTCTTATGCTCAGCAAGGCAGCATTTTTTGGATCAAAAAATAAAGTAAAACAGTAATATTTTAAAATATTATAATTTAAAAAAGTTCTATTTTAATATATTTCAAAATGTAATTTGTTCCTGTGATGTCAAAGCTGAATTTTCAGCATCATTACTCCAGTCTTCAGTGTCACATGATCCTTCAGAAAACAATATGCTGATTTGGT
Organism: Anabarilius grahami; assembly: GCA_003731715.1. Lineage (NCBI taxonomy): Eukaryota > Metazoa > Chordata > Actinopteri > Cypriniformes > Xenocyprididae > Anabarilius > Anabarilius grahami. Next base: position 6,035,131 of record RJVU01053643.1, on the reverse strand, counting down.
GCTCAAATTTTTTTTATTATTATTATCAATGTATAAAATGGTTGTGATGCTTAATAGTTTGTGGAAAGCAGGATATATTTTTCTGGATTCGGAACAACATTTTAGAAATCTAATGTAACATGTTTTTACTGCCACTTTTGATTTAATACAGCTTTGCTAAATGAAAGTAACAATTTCTTAAAAAAACAAAAAGCAAATACTGACCCCAAACTTTAGAACGATAGTGTAAGTCTAGTCTATTTATGAAACTATGCTGCAAAAATGTATCATTAAGAATGTGCCATAGTCACCTACATTTTATTTACATATCAACACCTTTTCAGTATTCAGCATCTAGGTAGTGGAGTTGCTACTCATTTCAAATGCGAAAAGGTTAGCCAAACATAACAGAAGTCATTTACATATAGATGTCTTAAAGATACAGCCTGATTAAAGGTCAGAAAGAGGAGAGTGTCACATCGACATGAACGGGGTTCTCACGCTTCCTGGAAATCCTGAAAAAATAATGACCAATTTTCCAGTCCTGGAAAACACATAGAAGATAAGAGAAAATGAAATGAAAACGTCTTGTAAAAATCTTTATTTAAAAAAAAAAAAAAATGTTCTTGTTCAGGGAAGAACAACAAACAGTTTACAATTGCTCCAAAACAATTACGCTAGTAGCAGAAAGCGCTATGTTCAGGGACGCTGAGTTTTGACACGTGAGAGAAGTATTTTTAAATGACGCTATTAATTCTTGCCGTGATGTAATCTTGCTGTGAAGGAGCTAGGAATTGTTAAGTGCTCAAATGTTTGCAGAGAATGTAGGTACCCTGTTAACCTTGATTAATATTTATTCTTGCAAACTAATAATTTTGATGTGGTATATGCAAGAGGTGGGCACGGAAAACTACAGCATGCATGACGGCATTGCTTTAGAAATCATACGCAATATGCGCTCAACAGCGCCACCCCCAGTACGGAATAGGAAAAGCACAAATCATTGACGACTGTCACATTTGAAACTTCTTGCATCTCCATGATAAATTGTTTTTCATTGTAATTCTTTTATGTAGTCCCCCCAGTTTTATTTAGTTCTTAGCAAAGTCATAATGAGACGCTGACGTGATGCGCTTTGAATCGCACATTCAGCGATTCATTGCACAGACTAGTGTTAAGAACACGAGGTGCAGGCAAATGTCATTCTGATTTGCAACTGTTCACTAAATAAGTCAATGTAAGTGACTTACATTTTAGAAAAAATATTGCCTGTTTCGCCAACAAGAAATGGTTCCAAACAGAACCGGAGCAGAATCTACTATTTTGAACAAAACGTTTGAGAAAGTGATTCGATGACCCATTCTGTCGTTATTTGCTTCGTTCGTTAATTAATAAGCTTTTTAAATGAGTCGTTTGAAAGATTGACTCCAATGACTCACTTAATAAGTCCATTATTTGCTGCCACCTACTGACGGTGTTAGTTTAATTTTAAAAGTAACTTTCTTTTTTTTTTTTTACTATCCAAAATTGTATTTATTTTATATGGAGCCCCGCACATGACATCCAAGAAAAAAAATTTAATCGTGCACACGATTTACCAAAATGTGCGCACGATTTACTATTTCGTTCCCTCGATTTATAAATCATGCGCATGATTTATAAATCGAGGGAATGAAATGGTAAATCGTGCGCACGTTTTAGTAAATCGAGGGAACGACATAGTAAATCATGCGCAAGATTTAGCCTACAATTATTATTATTATTTATTTATTTATTTTTTCTTACATGTCATGTCTGGGATATAAAATATGCTTTACAAAAAGACAATGAAGTATGACTGAATATTGTCAGTAAAATAGTAAATAAAAACTAAATTAAAACAAACTATACAGGTTTTGTTAAGACTTCTGGAAAGAGGAATATATTACTATAGATCCTTGTCTTTTATTTCCATCACGAAATTTGAAATGTCCTGGAAAAGTCCTGAAAACGAGTGGGAACCCTGATGAAGTCTGGTCTACTTTGCAGCTTATTCTGTCCAAGAAATTCCCAGTTAGTCGGCAACCAACACAAATTATACAACACAACCAGCGTAGTCCATCCCATTCTGAACAACTGACTCTCATGAGTCAGATCTTTTAAGTAAATCCAAATCATACTGTGAGTTCAGTGTAGTCTGTTATTAAAGAATGACTCTTGAGTTGGTTCTTTTTAATGAATCAAAAACATTCAGTGCTAGCAGTATGTCTTGTTTTACACAAGGCTGTTGAGTTTCTGTTGTGTTATGACAACACTTAGTTTAAAATACAGATGAAATTTGTCAGTAGTATTTTATTAAAAATATTTTAAAGAATGCATGAAATATGCTACTACATTATTTTGTTTGTTTTGTATTATGTAATATATAGTTAATGGCAAATATTGAATGGCATATATTCCGCCTCTGGAATAATTACATTTTCCTGTGGTTTCCATCCCTAGAAGAAACAATACTGCTTGTGAATATGCAGTTTACTTGTTACTAACTGTGCTAAATAAAATTCTGAATATCTATATTCTATATAATGGAGTTGAAAATGGTTATGTAAGTAAAAAAAATAAGTTACAACTGCATTTAATGCGGGAAGCCTTGACTTGTATTATAAGTGGACTTCTGGGAAAAATGCTACAAAGTATGGAGTATGTCCCCTTTATTACCTCTAACACAGTTACAGTGGTCTGTATTCAAGGCTCTCTCCTGTGAGACTCTCACACAGAACTAGCACTTATGTAATACAGTGTTTTACAGCAGTGCCTTCTCATGTCCACCTACTTTCTTTTTTCATTACTGTGTGTGATTTTGGTTTCCCTTAGTTGAGAGCAGCTGCAACAGCCAATCAACAGCCACCAGTTTCTGGTGCTCCACCCAATCAGGTGGCCCAAGCTCAAGCCCAGGCTCCTGGTGGCATGCTTCGGCTCCCAAACCCAGGCGCAAACCCCCAGCTCCGCAGTCTCCTCCTCAGCCAACAACCTGTAAGTGTGTGCAGTGAAAAGCACATGCAACCCCAGATTTAAAGTTTGCATTCTTTTAATTCAGCTAAGAGGTCTGGTTGTGATGAATCAGTATTCTGTTGGTCACACGTCTTCATGTGATACAAATTTGCAGGGCAGAGTTCAACAAACTTTGGAATGAAGCAAATTTCATGTGAGCTTGCATTTTCGCATTCACATACGTATGAATGGAAGTCAATAGGACAAAAAGTGTAGTGTGACCAGGGGTGTAGATTGCGAGGAGATGTAACCACAACTGACAAGTACAACCCCGCCCCCTCCCCCCAATATTTATACCATGGTGGAAACATAGAATTAGGCTTAATTAATTGTATACATTGCACATACTGAGCTTTTATACGCACTAAGTTCTGGTCTGAACTCAAGCTTATTTTGTGCATTTGTGATGTGCAAATCACCTTATACTGTGTGCGCATTCACCAGCTGTTCCTATCACAATGCCGATGATAAAAAGGTTTGAATTCTGTTGAGAATTTACTTTAAAATGTACTTTAACATGATCTAAAACAGCCACATAAACTAAAAAGACTTGCACCAACATAAACTAGAAAGATTTTTAAACTACTCGTGACCACCCATACTAGAATTTATCACGTTTTATTGTATTTATTGTTACATTTTGACTAACTTTTAGAATTTATGATAGAAAATCTCTTAATGACATATATTTTTCATTATAGATTTACATTACAACTGTGACATGTTGTAGATATAGTTTCTAAATGTGTAGGGTTCTGTTTTTCATAATCAATAAATACAAAGAAAAAAGTCAACATTGGCCTAATGAGGGGCCATCAATGGTAATACCTGTAGCTATAGTCTTATTGTAACAAATGCTACAGTTAAACAATTACAAGAACTATGTTTTCATAATGGCAAGTACAAGATAGAATCATGAGCTTTAAAGTCTGGACCTTCTTGAATTATTGACCAAACAATCCCCAAGTTTTCTCCATGTGTAAAATGTCTTCTAATGATGACTTTTATTAGTAAAAACCTGGCATTATCCCAAGAGATGAACTAGCCAAAATCTTTAAGAGCCTGATGAACTGTTAAGGAGTAGGTCAAGTCAAGTCACCTTCATTTATATAGCGCTTTTACAATGCAGATTGTGTCAAAGCAGCTTTACAGTAATAGCAGGAAATAATTATAAAATAATTATGCATTATTTTTGACTTCAAAACGTGGCCCCCCATTCACAACCATTATAAACCTTGGAAGACCAAGGATATTTTTAAATGTATCTCTAATTGTGTTCTTTTGAAAGAAGAAAGTCATACAACTAAAATGGCTTGAGGGTGAGTAAATCATGGTATAATTTTCATTTTTGGGTGAACTATCCCTTTAAGTGTACATAGGAAATAAACAATTTCAGTACAGGAAAATGTTAAGTAAAGTTAGTTTGACTTGAATTATGAAGTAGACAATTTGACAAACTGATAAGGTTCAAGATGTCTAAATAATATAAAATACACCATATATTCAGCTGAAAACTCTTTCATGAGCACTTAACCTCATCTTAAACAAAAATTCCTTTCACTTGCTCTATTCCTTCCCTATTCTAGCTTATGCTACTCTATGCAATGTCTGAAACTTGTATTGTAAGCACTTATTGTGTCTATTGACTCATGATGATTTGCTTGTTGTATTCCTCACTTGTAAGTCGCTTTGGATAAAAGTGTCTGCAAAATGAATAAATGTGAATATCCTACGTTCACAAAAAATGGTTAACTATAGGCTATTACTTTATTGCAGTTATGTTATCCAACTTTGCACATGTGGATGATGGGTAAGATACCACAAAAGACCATTTTGCAGAAAGAAAGAAATAAATCTCAAGAGGTAGCATGCCCTGGGACCCCGCTAAAAGAGTTCACACTTCAACCCTCCCAATGTTCAAACCAAAACAACGCCTTTGAGTGTGACTGACTCCTTCATACCTGTGAAATCATCTCTCCAATCACAGTTCGGCTTGCTCTGATATGCCATAATTTCTCTCTTCAGCAGGGTGGGATGCAGGGCATGCAGGGGATGCATCCCATCCAGCAGATGGTCCATCCAGCACCAGGAGGGGGCGCTCAGATGCAGGCTCAGTGGAGGCAGCCTCACCAAGGTAACACTTAATTTTCAGTACAGTATCATTAGCACAATTTATTTTTATCACATCTGTGACCTCGTTAATTGTGTAAGAGATTTCATTTATTTGCTGTGGTTTGTACTGCTATTTATGTTTAATCTTTTATTAAACCTCTTAGATACGTTTATGTAATAAGTTTCACATTCCCGCAGGTCCACTGATGATCCCTACAGGTCCACGGGGGCCAGTCGCACAGAATCCTGGGATGCCACCAGTGTCGAGCGTCATGGAGGATGAAATTCTTATGGACCTTATCTAAGGACTGCTTTACCCATCGTTCTTTGCTTCAGAGGTTTCATTATGGAATACGAGAGTCATCTAAGCTCTGTTCTTTTTACTTTTTAGTTATAAGCAAGTGCGTAGGGGAAGAATATCGGTGTTTAGAGTGAGATCAGGACTTTATTTTGATACTCATGTATTCGTTGATGCATTTACACATAAGCCTATCACTGTATCATGTGAGCGGTAACATGATTGTTCACATAGATGGGACCGAAGAGCAAGACGTTTAAAAAAAACAGGCTCGGCTCTTTTGCCATTCTACACCTCTTCTTGCCTCGAGATGAATCCAGTCGGATCCGGTTACTATTGTATTTTTATGAAAGTTTTACTTTCTATCGGTTTTACTTTTTCTTAATTTGTCTTTTGAAATCTAGTAATGTTGTTTTATGAAAATAAAATAAACTTAATTTTCTCAAGCAATTTTTGTATTCAAGGTCTTCCTTTAAAGGGATGGTCCACCCAAAAAAAAAGAAAATTCTGTCATTTACTCACCATCATGTTGTTCCAAACCTGTATGCATTTCTTTTTGACAACCAATACCCATACAATGGAAGTCAAAGGGAACTGAAGATATCTTCTATTATGTTTAACAGAAGATTGAAAGTCCAACAGGTTTGGTAACGGCATGAGAGTGAGTAAATTAACTATCTCTTTAAGGCAAAGTATTTGTTTGTGTGTTAACCTGGTAGTGGTGTGATGGTAACGGGCGAGTGACTTAAATAGACTGAATGATAGGTTGCAAAACGCTTGATTCTGCCAAATGGTGTCACAGCGTTAAAATTAACCACTCCAATATGTCATGGAACCATACAGTGGACCCTTGTGCCAAGTAGTCCTACCAGATGGCAGCACTTGGCCACGCTTTCCTTGGCATAACACGTAATCAGGCTGGACACAGACACCATGTACGACTACAATCCACACATATACGGAGATATCTTTGATCGGTGTGGACGTATATGCATAATCTGACACTGAACCATCCTGATTAAACATCTTGTGTGCTGAACAAACAAGTTTAATGGCCGTCACTAAATGTGACTGTCCCATCATGCTTATTCTTTCAGAGTACCCTGAGGCATTAATTATGAAGCTTTGTGCGAGACATTACTATATATCTGTCACATTAGGAATGCGTGTTCTAAATCTATCGCACCAGTAATGGGAACATGGGAGCACAATGAGAGTTACCAACCGCCGACATTCAGGAGAATTAAACAGCCTCCGGTCAGGGAGCAGTCAAGCGTTTGCACTCGCATGCACGTTTTTGTGTGCTTTTTCACGTGCAGACCTCTTAGTACACAGACACACATTCTCACACAGACAGGAAGTGATGTTGGTCCCTGTCACCTGGGAGACGGAGACGGTTGCTAAGATACGCTGACACTGGGATCTGATTCTAAGCTTTCCCTCCATCCCTTTTTCACACACACATGCCGCATACACTCATAGATAGAGGCTCTTCTGTCTCTCAGTGGCGGCTGCTCATCCCTTTCGCTGCCATCCAGGTCACGTCAACATCTGAACAACTGAGGTCTACATGCCCTTGCCTTTTTCCTTTCACACTTTTTAGTCTGCAGTTGTTCCTATTTAAAGCCAGCTCGGTTTCAAAGGCACTCCTTGGGATAAGCAGACTGCTTGCACTTATCACAGTTTGATGTGTGTTTATGCACATTTCCTGGCTCATTATTGTCTAAATAAAGCGTTGGACTAGCATCGCAGCAAGTAAATCGCTGCCGCGCAGACAGTGATGACTGGTGCCTCTGCTTCAGTATATTAAACTTGAGGAGTTGGGCCATTCTGCTCACTCATCTGGAAGAGCGAGTATTGTTGCAGTTCCAGTGGCCGTATGGCTGCATTTAATCTTGCAGCGTCTGCTCGAACGACGTTGAGCTGTGGCCAAGGGAATAAGTGGGTCACGGAGCCATACAGAGTTTGTTTTAGGGGGCGATCGCTTTGACTGACTTTTGTTTTAAATATAAAACACAGTGGCAGGAGAACGGAAGTAGAGTTTTGTTTTACCTTCAGAGACGTTTGCCTTGCACTGGCGGAAAAAAGTGGCGCGATTGCTAGTACTCCAGGGCAGAGATGTATCTGTGGCCTTAATGGATGTGCATTGATGGAGGCTCAGTGTGCAGGTGTTTTCTTGTAGTTTCTTGTGATTTTCGACGGCCTTCGCCATGCAAAGCACAAGGGTCTGGGTGAAGATTGAGGGTTTAGGGTTTTCGTGCCCATGAGGGAGCATTTGAAGGGTTTGTATTTTGACACTGGAGATGTTTATTGGATGTAATTGCAGTGCTGTGGGGAAACTGATCTTTTTCTTATATAACATGTATCATGGCAAGGTGGGGCAAAAGTTCTGGTCCTATCGCACAGGAGCACCCTGCTGGCCCTCTCTCTGAAAAAGTCAAAGAAAGATGTAATGCATTTCTTTTACAGTAAGACTAAGCCTTGACCTGATGTGGTACGGCGGCTGACATGCAGCTAAGAACAGGAAGCGAAACTGAGAGGTCTGATAGGAAATATTATTAACCATTGGCACTGCGCATTGAGAAACAGTATGCAGACAGGCAACACTAGAGCTTATCAATGCGGGTTCACTGCAGTGGCGCTTCCATGGTGCTCATACTGGTCAAGGGAGTATCGCCGCCGAGTCTTCACTGTGTTTTGATTGGTTCAGTTTAATCTCATCAGTCCACTCAAGGTTGTTATGTACCTTTTGTATTGAAGGAGCACCAGAGTGCATCACTTGATGTGCCCTAGGCAAGAAAATGTCAGAATTTGAACCAGTGTCCTTGTTTTCCATGGAGGGCCCAATTAAAATAAGGAAAAATAATGTATATTTAATTATTATTATTTCACTTTAATAACAAAATGTAAAATATATAGTTTAGTATGTAAACTATCGGGTGGGGGTCTGGCCCAAAAATTTATTTTGCCTTTGTCACAATATGTGATAAATCTGACCTGGGTTTTTAAAAGGTCATGACTTTTTTTTTTTTTGAGATGTGAACAGATATGTACATGCTGCACATCACTGAAAACACTAAAAGTAGGGCTGCGCGATTTATCACACGATACGAAAAATAACATTGAAATTGCAGCGATTCTTAGTATGATTATGAAATTGCAAAAGCTGCGATTTTTATTTTTTTTAAATGCGCAGCTTGTCAATGAAGTATGGCTCCAAATGCTAATCCATCTGAAAGCACTGCGAGTTTGAGTCACTTATAATGTACATTTGAAAAAGCAGCACGAGTCAAACATCTTTCCAGACATGAGAAGCATTTAACATCTTGTCCAACAAAAGACAACATTTAATAACATGTTTTTACTCCAAACTCACTTCATAGACATCCTTCTGTGAAATTTTGTGGCTTCTTACACAGAATAAGGCAGATGTGTGTTTATTATTCGTTTAATTAAAGCATTTCAATCTTCTGTTTATTCAGCTACAGCGATAGTATGATGCTCATTGGGATTTCCTGAAATGACGCATATTATCTACTTCTACGGCAGGGCATATTTGGAGTTGCGCAAGAGTGCCCTCTGAATTTCAAATGGAGAAGCATTTACTACTGATCACAGAGCCGTATAAAATAATCGAGAATGAGAATGAACTCTTTCAACCCAATCACTGTGCTGTATTAAGCATAAGCTCGCATTACAGTGGAGAAAGAATCGCATAAACAGCATGGAGAGCACACATGAGGTCGGTTTCTGTGCAGAACGCTGCGATGAGTTTAACAACACTCACAAAGCAGGTTAAAGATCATATTATATATGGACTGGAGTAAGCAAGTTTTTATATTTCACATACTCTAGTGCTCTAACATGAACCAGCACCGTGTATGCGCACATATTTAATCGTGTCTTCTACAAATGAAATATAAGTGCAAATAAGGACACTGATACAACGGTACGAACGCAATGACATGAGGAAATATTCTGATACGCGGAAGACAATGATGTTGTAGACCAAAAATTCAAAGAAGAATGTACAAAAAAGTAACTATGCTTTTATTCTTTGTGTTATACTGACGTGTATTGTTTGCTCAGAGTGCTTGTAAACAAAATGAAAATATTATTAGACCTTTTAAAATTCCATGTTTCTCCATCGTTCTTGGGAGTTTGTTGTCATATGGTTACATTTTAAAAACACATCAAGGTGCCCTCAACTCTGTTATTTGTGTTGTTTTTTCTCCGTGGTCATATTTTAATATTCATTTGTCTGAATAATGAGTGTGTTGCAGGTCTGTGTTTTATTGGTTGTTGTCTCCCCTTTTCCACAGTTTACACGCCCATTTCTTGAGACTTTTTCAACTCTGAGGTGTGAATGACAACGACCACATTAAAACATGACACTTTTAAGCAACATGAGGGTGAGTACATCGGAAAGGTGTCTCAATTGCACCTACCAAATTTAGATGTTTTAGACACACTTTTTTACATAAAATAACCTAATTATGAGCAACTTAATTATGATAATTAGAAATGGCTTTTGATAACCCTTGACAAGAAAAAAAAAAACAAGAGAGACAACTGCTAAATCAAGATTTCGAAAAATAAAAACTTTTATGGTGAGATCCCGACAAAACAAAAATCAATAATGTATGGCTTAGGGTTCGTGTATATTTGTTAGTCCGTGACCAAGAAGTGTTTGTAGGGCAGTCCAGCTCTAGATTTAAAGCACTCCTGTAATGTTCATCTTTCATTCAGAAACTGTTCACTGTCACAGGGCACATATGCATCTGTACATAAAAACACCTCAGCAATCAGCACAGAACAAAGTGCTAACATTGTGGAGTTAACAGTGCAAGTGTGCTTTGTGCTAATGCAGTTGTTAAACTTTAATGCAACTGTAAGTAACAGCAAAATGGCCTGTGGAGTGTCGCACATTGTTACATCACATATTTTGTTTTGTATTGCTACATTTCAAAACGGCACTCAAAGAACAGTATAGCCCCACCTTTCTGTCATCCGTAGAGGACAACACAGGTCTTGACACAAACATGGCATGAATTACTTACTGCGTTAGATGTATTCTGACATGCCCTTGAGAAAAGCACATTTTGATGTTGCTAAATCTGCTGACATGGTTTAAAGCAGCGGAGAGGAAGCAACGCTTGCCACATATCTGGTGGACCTGTGTACAAAAAAAAAAAGTGTTATGAAAACACAGAGGCACAGATTTGTATTTTTTTTTTCAAAATCTACTTCTTTGAAATGTACTCTTTATATTCAAAATATATATATATATATATAATAAAATATAAAATATATAGATTATATTATATT